>CAUYQU010000720.1:0-161838 GCA_963574635.1 Cheracebus regulus
ACCAATAGCAGGCAAGTAATTCCAACCAATAACAAGCCAAGTCCTAGGTCAAGGCTTGTAACTTACCCAATAGCAGTCTTGCTCTCCCACAACCAATCGAGCTGTTTCACTCCCTATAAAACCCCCTGTCTAAGAGGAGTCTGTGGGACTTCTCCGGCCCCTCCTGTCCGGTTAGCAGAACCTCACCCAGGAGCCTGAATAAATTTCCTTGCATTGGATTATTTTGGTGCTGGCCTCAGTTTCGTCGTTTTATCCTCGGAAACAAACCTTACACCTGGCACATAGTAAGCAATTAGTAAGTACACTTATCATGAGCACCATCTTCATAATTACTACCTAGCTCTTGGTATTGCTGGGTGTAGAGTGTAAGTTCTGCACAGCAATCAGCCTTCTGCCCAACATTGGAATGCTATTAATGGTGGAGATTAGAATGTTTTCTGCTGTGAATATCAACTATAGCAGTGAATTATTCTTCTCAAAGCTCTCCAAGGGCTTGCCACATTCTGTAAGGCCTCTGGTTTGCTCTCTATAGTTTGCCCTCACCCTATAAAAGGATGATTTCCTGCAGGAGACACCATTGGTGGCCACCCCCACTGTGAGTCCCCCTTGTTTCTTGTAAACAGAACATGAATTTTGCTTAGGCAGCCACGTGCCTAGCCCCAGGGTAAAAAAGCCTGATTAATGCAAGCCATTTATGGTAGCCTCATTTGGCTTTACCTTAGTTGGTCTCAGCGAGGGCATGTGAATGCATTCTGGCCAATGAGACATAAGGGAAACTGTCATAATAAAAGGAGAGAGGAGCCTGAGGTGAGCCTCATTTTGGTCCCTGCCCTCTTCCTCCCTGCTTTAGCTATTGTTACGGGATGCTTGGAGCTGCAAGCTGCTATTTTGGGACCATGAGGGAGACAGAAGCATGAGGACAAAAGCCAACACTGTTAAGATGGCAGAGCAGAAAAATAGGAAGCGTCTAGGTTCTTAGTGACATTGCTAAGCTGCCAAATCAACTTGGAGGCTGCTGGTCTCCAGACTTCTTTCTTAGTATACAATAACTGTTCTTATGATTTGGGCTACTGTTAATCTGGTTTTCTGCTAATTAATCAGTATAGTCCTTTCTGTTTGCCAAGCCTGGAAAATGACTGCTATTCAAATTCTGCTGAGATATAAAGATATTCTGTTCTTTTTTTCTTCCTCTACATTTGGGTAGTCAAGTGTCTTCAGATAAATTCCACTCTCACCATTAAAGTGAAACTGTTGTTGAAAAGGTCATCAATGACCTCTTGATTGATACGTCCAGCAGCTCCATCTGATTTTGCATTCTGCTGAATCTCTGTTCCATTGGACAGCTCGACCATGTTCTCATTCCTAAAGTGAATCCTTCCCTTAGCGGGCCTCACTGCTCTTTCTTTCTAATTCTCTAGCCCCTTCTGCGGTCCCTTCTTTCTGCCTCCTCACCTACCTATGAACCCTGACATTCTGCCCTTTGCCTTCCCTTCTCTCACTCAGTGCTTTCCCGGCGTGTTGCCTTCTCTTCTAAGACTCTGGTTACCAACTGCGGGCGCTAGTGATGGTCTCATTCATATTTCCCAGGCAGATCTTTTTGCAGCACCAGATGTGAGCAGAACATGCCCAATTGGATGTCCTCATAGGACTGTCAACACCGCATTTCCTAAACTGAACTGTGTCCCTTTACAAATTACTTCTTTATAACACACTGCACCACTCACACTAGCACACAGCTAGAAATCCCAGAGTCATCCTAAGCAATTCCTTCTCTTCCAACATCCAATTAATCACCAAGTATAAAAATTTCTCTATTCTCAGGAGTCTATTGCAGCTTCCCCACGTTCACTGCAGCAGCCTCCATTTATCATTTCTGTAGTGCACAAAGCTTCACCTGCCTCCAATCTCTCCTCTCTCCAATCATCTGCATTGCTGGTAGAGTGGGTTTTCTCAAAGCAAATTGAATCATCTCACTGGCTTAAAAAATGTCCAAGAGGGTATGTGTGTGTGTGAGGGGGGTATGGTGTGGAGACTGTATTAGCCATCATGTCCTCCAAATAAAGTTCACATTTCATAGCACAGCATAGAAGGCCCTCTAGTCTCTCTGAGTACACACGGATTTTTGTATTTCATCTCCTATGACCTCCCCTCACTGTCCCTGTATCCTGAGCTCAAGCGCCTGTGAATTCCTCTTGCCTTTCACTGTTTCCTCTGGTTAGATGGTAGACATCAATTCCCAGCACTCTGACCTCCCGGCGTCATTCAATTCTCAAGTCAAACTGCACTTCTTCCCCAAAGCATTACCTGACCCTGGGACCAGACCTGAGTTTCTCAACCTCAGCACTGTTGGCCTTTCAGGTTGGATAATTCTTTGTGTGGGGTGCTAATCTGTGCCTTGTAGATGTCTAGCAGCATCTCTGGCTACTACTTACTAGATGCCAGCAGCAGCATCCAAAAATGTCTTCAGGCCCTGTAAATGTCACCTATGGCAGGTAACTTCCCGCAGTAGAGAACTATGGAACTACACCAGATCTCCTTCTTATCATCCATAACTTCCTGGTCTTCCTTGATCACAACACTTATGGCCCATTTTTATTTTATTTATTTTATTTTTTGAGACAGAGTCTCACTCTGTCATCAGGCTGGACTGCAGTGGTACCACCTCGGCTCACTGCAACCTCTGCCTCCTGGGTTCAAGTGATTCTCCTGCCTCAGCCTCCCGAGTAGCTGGGATTACAGGCACCCACCACCATGCCTCACTAATTTTTTGTATTTTTAGTAGAGACGTTGTTTCATCACGTTGGCCAGGCTAAGATTGAACTCCTGACCTCAAGCGATCTGCCCACCTCAGCCTCCCAAAGTGCTGGGATTACATGAGTGAGCCACCGCACCCAGCTGGTGGCATGTTTTTGAAGTGACTTGTCTGATTGCCTCATCTGCTCCCACAGGCTGTTATCTAGGAGGGCATCTCCCAGGGCATGGCACCCACTAGGCATGCATTCTAGCTTCATAGAAGAGTGGGCTCTGTTATGGGAGCAACTTCGTCTGTCATCTTCATCACTGTATCTCTAGGGACGAGGGTGGTGCTGGCACATAAGCGGTGCTCAGTAAGTATGTGTTGAATGAAGGAATGATTGAATGCTCCCATTCAAACACTTCTTTCTCTCTAACAGAAGTATCCTGGCTTTGTGTCTTGTCTTCTCTTCCTCCGTAATAGATCACACATGGCCCTGTTCCCCAGCACTTAGTACACTGGATAACGATGACAATCAAGACAATATGTGAAATCATGTTTGTGGGGAAAAAAAAATGATGCTCTATCTTGAGGCCTTTTTCTAAACACAAAAACCAAGTCTAGTGCTGTGCCCAGAAACCTCATGGTCTAACTTGTCCTTCTACTGCCATGCCTGCTGTGCCCCTGGCAGCTCTCAACTACACCTGCCACACACAAATTCACCCTAAGCGGAGGAATCACTCAGGGCTGCTGAGATTTGAAGGCTCACTTCCACTCCAAAGCATGATCATGCCTCGCTCCTTGCTGACTGTAACCCAGCCTCCTGCACTGCGTTCAGCTAGGGGGTGAGTACACAGAGCTCACTCGCAAGGCTCTCCTGGGCATGGGAATGGTCCTCTCAGCAGTGTGCCCTCCACCTGATGAATTGAAATGAAGAGGCCAGTGAGGGCTCCACAAAGGCAGTTGCGATACAATTCAAGCAAACAAACATTAAAAACGGCTGGTGGAAAGAAAATCCGCCTACTAGGGAGAAGAGTTCGATACTCAGATTAGAGTTGGGTAGCTCTTCATGCACAGTAGATCGTGAATACGCATCCTTTACATGCATCCTTTAGTCACAAAGCCTGTGGAGGGAAGATGCTATAGTTAATACATATATTTGGCATCCAATCTTCCACATAAATAACGGCACAGAAGTCTGGTGTTTGGTTTAAGTTTAGCTCTGCTTAGACAGCCCGCCCAGGTGCAGACACACACTCTGGACCTTTGAACTCTGTGTATAGCAATCCAGATGTTTGGTCAAGGTGATGAACTCGGGTCACGGACAGTGAGCGAGTATGTGCTGCTCTCTTCTAGCATCTTCCACAGGGAGCCCTGGACAGTAGGCCTGGCCACAAGCCCACTTTCTTCACCAGAGTCAAGAAACAGTAGCAGCTGCAGTTGTTGCTAGGGATGAGGGATCATCCACTTGGGAGTTGAGATAGCCAGGAGGGGGAGGTGGGTAGCAGGAAGGAGGTCATGAAATTGACCGTGCTTAGCTGCTGCCCACGTTTGGATTACTCGGAGACAGTCTGCAATGGGGAAAATATTAGGCTTTTAATGACAGCCCTGACAAACACGATCTGTATGACCAAATCAATCTCAAAAGGAAATGCTATCATTTATTAAGGGAGGATTTGCCAAGTTGCACGGTTCTCCTAGAGTTTTTCTAGTCCCACACTTTGCCTCGAACATGTGCACAGAGCAAGGGGTTTGAACTTTCTGAGTTTCATGCAAAGCACATACGTTGTTTGGCTTTTGTTTTGTTTGGTTTGTTTGTGTTTTTGCAAAATATGTTACATAAAAAGAAGCATGTATCAATAAAGTGGTAAACACAAACCCTCCAAAAGGATGTAACATACGAAAGGAAACAACCACCTTCCCTTTATCCACAAAAAATTTTTAAAAGATGAAGAGGAGCCATTTTCATTCACAGACTGTGGAATCCTACTGTTTACTGCTCTGCAAATGAGTGTTTTTGAGGCATGACTTCAGTGGGAATTCTCAAAACGAAGCAGCTCCTGGCATAGCAAAGAGAACACTGACGTTGGCAGCCAGGCGGCTTGGATTCCGGGCTTGACCGCTGACCCCTGCTTCCTGGCTTCCAGCCCCAGCACTCCACTCAAAGTGTTCTTGTCAAGGGTACCAGTGACCTTCTAATTGCTAAATCCAAAGGGCATTTTTCAGCTCTCTTCTGATCTGACCTCTCTTCAGCCAGATGACATAATTGCCCACTCTTTCCTCCTTGAAGTTCTCTTACCCTGTGGCTTCAGTGGCACCATCCCACCCTGGCTATCTTCCAGCTTTCTCCATCACTCCTTCTAAGACCCTCTCCTAGGCTGTTCTCTTTTTCCTCAACAGCTATGGGGTAGCAACTGTGAACTGAAGTTGTAGTAAGGCTTTGTATACATCTTCTTATTAACAATTCATAGCATTTCTGGGCTTTTTGGTTCCATTTTAAAGACAAGAAAACTTCAGGCAGTGATGGCTTAGGCCTATAATCCCAGCCCTTTGGGAGGCCAAGGCGGGCGGATCACTTGAGGTCAGGAGTTTGAGACCAGCCTGGCCAACATGGTGACACCCTGTCTCTACTAAAAATACAAATTACCCGGGCATGGTGGCACACACCTGTGATCTCAGCTACTCGGGAGGCTGAGGCCCAAGAATCACCTGAACCTGGGAGATGATTTGCAATTGTGCCACTGCACTCCCGCCTGGGCGACAGAGTGAGACTCCATCTCAGAAAAACAAACAAACAAACAACAACAACAGCAAGAAAATAAGAAAACTAAGGCTGAGTGATTAAGGTACCCTCACCCAAGGTCGCACAGCTAATAAGTAGCAGAAACGGAATCTCAACCTAGATCCATTTGAATCCGGAGTCAAGTTCTCAGCTTTTGAACTCGAATGTCACCTTCTCAAGTAGAATAGCCTCCCTTAAACAGAGGCGTTCTCCAGAGTTCTGTGTTTACTCCTTTTTCTCCTCTCTGCCCCCGTCTCTGCTGGGGCTCCTGCTCAGCTCCTGCAGTTAACTCTTCTATGATATCTTCAGCCAAAATCTGTCCTCTGATGCTTGTTTCCAACGGTCTTCACGCTATCTCCATTTGCATGTGACAAAGCCTCCTTGTAGAGGTGGGGATGGTGGACTTCCCCAACTGCCTTTTCATTCCTGATGGTTGGCTAAAACCAGGGATTATTTTAGGAGTGGGCTTGTGACCTAATTCTGCCAGTAAGACATGACGGGGAAGATTGCTGGGGATGTCTGGGAAAGGTTTTTCTCCCTCCTAAGAAGACACATGAAAAAATGGTCCCTCTTCTTGCTTTCAATGCTGCTCCTTGTAATACTTGAGTGGTGATAACTGTCTGCAGCCATGAGAAGAACCAATGTCAGGTCAAAGCTAGTAAGAGAAGGATGGAATTTGTGTGCTTACGAACAAGCTGATTGTACCTTATCTGGGACTGGAGCTTTCGACTATGGTGAATATTAATAAGACATTTCCTCACGGTTTGTATAGGTTTGTTGTGGTGGCAGTGGTTGTTACTTGCAGCCACAAGCATCCCAAATAACACACCAAATTCATCATATCTATAACTTAGGTCAATCTCTCCTCCTCTAAATAGCCTTTCCTCCTGTGACTCTATCTCTCTTAATAGCACTGACCTGCTCAATCACCCAAGTCAGAAACTTGGGTATTATCCTTGACTCTGCCCCTCTGCCTTACCCATAGTGTCCAGTCATGAACTAAGTCCAGCAGATTTTACTGCTGGAAGTCTTTTCATTTGTTCCAGAAACGCTTTCCCTGTCTTTTTCAGTTATTTGCCATTTTTTACTGGTCTTCTGTTCCCTTTCTCACTCTGACCTAAGCTACTACTATCTGCATTGTTCCTAAAGACATTTTAAAAATTCAATGTAAATTCTATAAATTTCCCGATGATAGTCTGTGAATAGGCCATCATTGTCTTCAAGATAAAATCCAACCATAGTCTGTGAATAGCCCACCATTGTCTTCAAGATAAAATCCAACCAATCAGCACGGTTCCTAAGATGCTTCAAGGCAGAGCTTACCTCTCTGGATGCTCACATCCCCCACTCTACATGCACTCCAAGTTCCAGCACACTGGTTGCCTTGCAGTCCACAAGGCTCTTCTCCTTGGTGTCACCACATGTGCTGTGCCCTGCCCTGGGATGCCCTCCCTGACTTGTTTCCCTGAACCATACTGGTTGGCCAGTATGTTCCTATGCACTTTGGTTTGCCTCTCTTATAATATAGCAGGTAGGAGTTTCAGGCATGCCAGAAATATCTTTCCTTATTGTTCTCTCTCTCTCTCTCTCAATTTTTATTTTGAACCCACATCCTGACTCAATTTCAGTGCTAACAGGGGTGTCTATCTGGTCTCAGGGCATGAGGTAATCACAGGTTGCCATAGAGATATCCCTAGTTTCCTCTTCATGGCCTCTTCAAGTCCAAGAGTCGTCTTGACAATGCCCACTCCAGGCTAGAGTTCCTGGAAGCTCTGCACAGTGGCATCTGCACAAACACAACCACTGCTACTCCTGCTCTGGGGTCCAGCCGCCTTCCCAGATCCCCGTTTGTGGGCAGGCTCCCCCTGCTCTCCGGCCCACAGCCCCCTCTGCCTTATGAACTCTTCCTCTTCTCTCCTTCCCCGGTGCCTGGAGGAAGCACTCCCCTGCCCTTCCTTCTTCCAAACATTTGTCCACTCACGTCCTCTAAGTTCCCCTACCAGGGACTTGGGGAGTTTAGAATCATGGACCAGGGAACGTGAGAGAAGAGATTGACAGGCTATTTTTGCTTCTCCTCTGCCACATTTCCTAAGACAGGGAGCATCAACAGTCTGCTTGAGAAAGGGGAAAATCCTAGCAGACAAAAGAACATAGGGTGACAGTGACCGATCGCCTGGCCACTTCCCTGTTCCATCACCTGCTCATGTGCCTCTTTCTCCCAGACTGTGAGGCCTGCAGTGTCTGTGATCCTTGTATTGTCAGCACGTGGTATCTGGCTCATAGTAGGTACTTCATAAATATCTGTCAAGACTAAAAATAAAAGTAAGAAGAAGTCTGCTGACTCCTGAATGCATCCCGCCAAGTGTCTTCCTAGTTGTGTGACCTTGGGCAAGATACCCAACCTCTCTTCTGTTGGCAGTAGCAGCAGGGAGGAGAGGCTCTGAAGAGGAGGTGAGGGATATGGTGCTCTTCAAAGCTCTGCAGTTTGTACTTCCCCATTTTCTCAGCCTTTTCAGATTCTGGCTCCATTTTACCATCTCCCCTTCATGCTTCAAGTGGCCCTATACTTTTATATCAGATGCCTCTCCCCCTTGCAAAGCTATTTTGTATATAAATAGATTTTTGCCCTTTCTCCTCCAGATGGGCCCCTTTCCTTCCTTCAGTTAACAACTTTCAGGATTCTTGAGTTCCAGGGATTTGGTTTGTGATGAAGTACAAGAAACTGGAAATTCTGGTTGTGCCACACCCTGGCTATGGGGTTGGATCAGTGTCTAAGTCTTAGTTTCCTCATCTGGAAGATAGGAACGATGATAACTGACTCACTAGTTCCTTCAGAGCCTGGGCTCTGGAGCCCAGGCTGCCTCGATTCAAGTTGCAGCCCAGTCACTTTCCAGATGTGTGATTCAGGGTAAATGACTTGCCTTTTCTGCTTCTTAGCTTCCTAACTTATAAAAGGGGCACTGTAATATAATCTACCTCATATGGTTATTGTTAATATTCATTGAGTTATTAGTTCATTAGTTAACACCTAAAGTGCTTAGTACCTTGTCTGAGTAAGCACTCCATATATGTTGGTTTATCTCATAGGTATCCTCTCTCTTGTTTATCTCATAGGTAGCCTCTCTCTTGTTTTTGTTTTTGAGACAGGGTTTCACTCTGTTGCCCAAGTTGGAGTGCAGTAGTATGATCTCAGCTCACTGCAGCCTTGACCTCCCTGGCTCAAGCGATCCTCCCACCTCAGCCTCCTGAGTAGCTAAGACTACAGGTAACACCACCATGTCTGGCCAATTTTTGTATCATCTCTGCAGTCAGGGTTTCATCATGTTGGCCAGGTTAAATTTCCTTTTCTTATAGGGATACCAGTCAGATTGGGCTTACCCAAATAGCATTGTTTTAACTTAATCACCTTTTTAAAGACCCTATCTTCCAATACAGTCACAGTCTGAGGTAGCCAGGATTAGGGCTTCCATATGTTGATTTGGGAGTGGGGGTGGGGACACAGTTCAGCTCATAACAATGTATACATAGACCCTAACATTATTAGATGTTCCTGTGGGTAAGCCTCTTTCTTAACCTTACTCTTAGTGAATGTCCAGATATTTAAGTTCTAGGGATTCCATTTGTGGCATAACAGAGAGAATCTGCAATCAGAAAAGCAGGTTTTGAAGTCAGGTAAAAAACCTGGTCAGTTGCAGGAATGAACTTGGTGAGTTACATATCCTCCCAGTGTCCGAGGTAATTCACACAGAGGCAGCTGTGAGAAGCAACAATGTATGCGAAAGCCCTTTATTTCTCCCTGCCCCCAGGTTTTTGCCTCTGAACTAAGACAGTACTAGATGGACGGTCTTAACTCTTCATTCCATCTTTGGCATTCTATGACTCTGACTCTAAGGGTGGAAATACAAGTATCAAGGACAAGCTGCTGGTAGCCGAGTAGAGTGGTGTGTGCCTAAAGTCCCAGATACCAGGGAGGCCAAAGCAAGAGGATCTCTTGAGCTCAGGAGTTCAAGACCAGCCTGGGAAAAAGAGACCCCTGCCTCAAACATAAAATAATAAGAAAAAAAAAAAAAAGAAAAAGCTGCCAGGAAAGCAATTTCTGGGCCCAGGACTTTAATAAACATTGCAGAACTGTCTAGGTACAGTGACTCACGCCTGTAGTCCCAGTGCTTTGGGAGATGAGGCAGGTGAACTGCTTGAACCCAGGAGTTTAAGACCATCCTGGGCAAAAGGATGAAACCCTGTCTTTACAAAAAATACAAAAATTAGCTGGCCATGGTGGTATGTACCTGTAGTCCCAGCTACTTGGGAGACTGAGGTGGGAGGATCACTTTTGCCTGGGAAATCATGGCTGCAGTGAGCTGACATCACACCCCTGCACTCCAGCCCTGGCAACAGAGTGAGACCCTGTCTCAAAAAACAAACAACAATAATCACAATAATAACAAAAAACAGGGGGAAAAAAAAAAGGAACAAATGAAGGAAATCATATAATCACAGCGACCCACTCACCTGCATGTTCACAAGGCCCAAACTAGAACAGGGCTGAAGTTCATCATTCATTCCCTGGGCTCTGGCATGTGTGGCTGGACTGCTTGGCAAAAACTTACAGGAAGACAGGCCCACAAACTAGGATTGAACAAAGGAAAGTCCCTGTCCTAACAAATATTACATTCTATTGGATGAACCAGGCCAACACACACACACACACACACACACACACACACACACACACACACACACACTCCATGAGACAATGCCAGGTTATGCTAAGGGTGTAAAGAAAGATACAGCAGGCTGACGGTGGCAGTGACTGGTGGTTATGCTATGTAAGATGTCCTAGTCAGTGAAGTCCTCCCTGAAGAAGGGGCATTTAGCATCCACCTAGACCATGAGAGCAATGGAACTGTGGGAATATCCAGGGGAGAACAGGAAGAAAGGCCCTGAGTGGGGGGCCAGGTTTGGCAGGAAACAGCAAGAGACCCAGTGGCCTAGAGCTGAGCTGGGGGTGAAGAAGCCAGGGGTGGCTGAAGGTAGCAGGTCTTGAAGGCCAGGGTCAAGATCCTGGATTTTCATCTAAATGTCATGAAGGTCATTTGAGGAGTTTGAGCAGGTGAATCATCAACATCTTAAAAGGATCTCTTGACTGTGGTTTTGAGAGAAGACTTTAAAGAATCATGGTAATCACAAAGCCGATGGCCAAATATTTCTTGCTCTCTACCTGCTGGGCACATGGTGGCTTCCTGTTTATGCTTCCTGTTGTGCAGCGTGGCCATGAGACTCTGACCGGTGAGTTGTGAGCATGGGTCACTGTGTCACTTCCAGGCCAGGCAGCTGGTTGTCAGAATGAGTGCCTCCAGAGCTCCTTTACAGCCACCAAGGGTGTTCAAACTGGATGCAGCTTAGAAAGCCTGGGTCACTGTGCTGCTAACACAAAATACCCAAGACTGAGTAATTTATAAAGAATGGAAATTTACTGTCTTACAGTTCTGGAGGTGGGGAAGTCCAAGATCAAGGTGCTAGCATTTATTGAGGGCTGCTCTCTGCTTCCAGAGTGGCACCTTGAACACTACATCCTCCAGAGGAGAGGAATGCTGTGTCTTCACATGGCAGAAGGCAGAAGCGCAAAGAGGATAAACTTCCTCCACCGTGCCCTTTTATAGCAGCATTAATCCATCCATGAAATTAGAGCCCTCACCACCTAAACACCTCTGCAAAGGCCCTACTTCCCAACACTGTTGAACTGGGAATTAAATTTCCAACACGTGAATTGTGGGGGACACATTCAGACTCTCACAGCCTAGGTCCAAAGAGTGAGGAGAGACAGGGTGGCGGTGTTGACCTGCAGATATATGGCTTCAGCAAGAAATCCCTTTAATCACTTTGCTAGGATAAACCATGAGGATTTGGGAGTGTTACCACAGCATAACCAAGCATATCCTGACAGTACAGAGTGCAAGAAGGGAAGCCTAGAAGTTCTCTTTCCAGTTAGGAGGCTGAGAAGTAATCCTAGGTTGGATTGGAGTGACACCAATAGAGATAATGGAAAGTGGTCAGATTCAGGATATATACCGAAGGTCACGTGCAAAGGCTGGACTGATGTAGAGTATGAGAAAAAGAAGTCAAAAATAACTCCAAGGATTATGGTTGAATAATTGGATAAATTACTGAGAAGAGGAATACTCTGGAAAGGATAGGAACATTTGCAGTGCCAGGCACACAGCAAAGCTACAAAATGCTAGCTCTTACGGTTATTACTTTAAGAGGGGAGGGAATATGGAATGTAGATGCTTGGGGAACTTTTCAATTCAGAGTTATTGAGATGTAACCTACATACAGTAAAGTTTCTTACCTTTTCTTGGAGACAGGTTCTTGTTCCATCTCTCAGGTTGGAGTGCAGTGGCATGATCATAGCTCACTGCAGCCTTGAACTTACTAGGCTCAAGCAATCTCCCTGCCTCAGCCTCCTGGGTAGCAAAATTTATTCTTTTTGGTGTACAGGTTTGAGTTTTGACAAATGTATTCTCTTGTAAGCTCCTCCACAGTTAAGATGTAGACAGTTTCCACCCTCCACATTCTTTTTCGCTGCCACTTCTTTGTAGTCAAATTCTCCCTCCACCCCAACCCCTGGCAACCACTGATCTGTCCTCTATCTGTTTAATTTTGCCTTTTCCAGAAAGTTATGTAAATGGAACCACACAGTATGTGACCTTTTGAGGCTGGGTTCTTTCACTTAGGATAATGTATTTGAGATTCATCCACATTGCATAGGTCAGTAGTGTGTTCCTTTTAATTGATGAGTAGTATTCCATGGAATAAATGTGCCACAATTTGTTTATCGTATCACCAGCTAAAGGGCATTTGGGTTGTTTCCAAGTTTTGGTGATTATGAATAAAGATGCTATAAATATCTGAGAACAGGTTTTTATGTGAACATATGTCTTCATTTCTTTTGGTAAATCCCTAGGAGTGGGATTGCTGGCTCATATGGTAAGTGTATGTTTAACTTTATAAGAAACTGCCAAGCCAAACTGTTTTTCCAGAGGAACTGTACCATATTGCACTCCCACTGGCAATGTGTGAGGGTCACCACATCCTCCCCAGCACTCGGGATTGTCAGGTGTTTTTTTTTTTTTTTTTTTTTTTTTTTTTCCGCCATTCTGATGTGCAGTGGTGTCCCTTTGTGGTTTTAATTTGCATTTCCCTAATGAATAATGATGCTGAGCATCTTTTCATGTACTTATTGTGTATTTGCATATCTTTTGGTGAAATGTCCACTCACATCTCTTGGTCATGTTTTCATTAGGTGGCTTGTCTTCTTATCTCACAATAAAAGTTCTTCATATATTCTGGATTTAAGTCCAGATATGTGTTTTGCAAACATTTTCTCTATCTTTGATTTGTCCTTTCATATTCTTAACAGTGTCTTTCAGAGAGCAGAAGTTTTTAACTTTGATGGCGTAGAAGCTATCAACTTTTTCTTTTATGGATCATGCGTTTTGTTTCATATCTAGGAAACCTTTGCCTACTCAAGGCCACAAAGATTTTCTCCCATATTTTCTTCTGGACCTTTTATAGGTTTAGGTTTTACATGTTGGTATATGATAGAGTTTAAGTTAATTTTTGTCCATAGTGTGATGTATAAACCAGGACAATTTTGACTTGTGATATCTCCTACTGTGGAAGAGGCAGATTAATGAAACTTCACATCTCTGATAAGCACGTGCACAGATGACATTGTAAAATGTCACCAGGTTACAAAATCTGGTGAAGGTTCAAAGCAGATGATCAGGGAACTTCCACCTCACTCAGACTCCAGCGTGCTTCTTTAGAAGTTAATCCTATCTTCAGCATTAGTCTCCAGATGTCCCCAGTGATACCAGCACAAACCTGATCCTTTAAGTGAAAAGAACTGGGTTTTCCCTATAGTTCCTAAGACCCTCCAGCTCCAGGTAGGTCGTTGCTCCAAGCAATAGTTTTCTTTCTTAAGCCACTGAAAGAAGATTGTATGCAAAGTAAGGCATTAATTCCTAGTGATTAGGATTGACATCTTAACCTTTCTGGCTTCACTGCTTCTCAGGTGGTTTTTTTCAGTCACATTGTGATACTGTTTTCTCCTTCCTCTTCCCCTCAATCGCACATAACTCTGAAAGCTTTGTTAAAGTCATTTAGGTCTTGGTGCCCTTAAAACTTCAAGGATAAAATCAACAAGGGGAGAGAATTGAGAAATCAACACCAAATTGCCAACTGCTAATTTGGCCAATTGAGGACATTTTAGGAAAGGCAACTACCACATACTATTGCCATCATTCCATTAAAGAAGGGATGCTTAAATTACCCAAACCTCTGAGAAAAGAAAAAAAGTGAAAGAACATAATCTCAGAATAAAAAAATATTTCCCAAGAATCAACCATTGGTAATTTGTCTGGTCATAGAAAGTACTCATATATTTACCCCTTATTTTTCTCATTTCACTGCAGATTGTTGAAAATGTTACCCTAGACCACTGTGTGGAACTCAGACCATAAAAAGGTGTATTATGGGTGGGGCGGGGTAAGCACTTAGGTGTTTGGAGGAAGCCTTTTTTCCTCACATGTTTATAATACCTTCATTAGGGATTCCTAAGGTTCAAAGTCCTGGGCTTAGTGAGTATTCAGGTTTCCCTTTGGGGAGTAGCACTTGAAAATTTAAAGGCTGGAGGAAGCCTGGTTGATAACTTTCCAGATCTTCTCATTGGCAAGCCTCAGTGGCTTTCTCTTCCTTCTTGAGCTGAAGAAAGGAGGGAAGCCCACCCATGGTCTGGATCTGGGCCATTTTAAAGGTCCTTCCACTACTTCCCCTCCCCCAAGGAGTCTGCTTCTCCCAGCGTCTAATTCAGAAAGGCAGACACTGACCGTTTCAGGAAGACATATTCTAGGTAAACCCATCAATGACTTCCATCTCATTCAGGATAACGACCTCAATCCCAACTCACTCCCAGCTCTGCCATATGGATCTATCCAGTGCCTGCCTCTCCAGCCTCATTTCTCCTCTCCCGCGGGACTCTGGCCACAGCTGCTTGCTTTTAGCTCCTCTAAAGCACCAGACCCCTGACTGCTTTTGCCTTGTTTTCTTGTTGGCAACTTACACTTTTTCAGGGGAGCTTCCCCCTCCCCCAACACTGGCTACATCAACACCCTCCCTCTCTTACCACCCTCTCACCTCTCATCTTGTATTTTGTCTTTGTAGCAGTTGTCACAATTGTAATTACTTGTATACTGTCTGGCTCCTCAACTAGGAGGTAAAATACAAAAGGTTAGGAGTGAAGTCTATTTTGTTTATCTGATCTTTCTTTCCCTGGCACTATCGTGATAGCTAGTTCCTGCTCAATATATTGTTAAATGAAAGAGATTCTTTTCAACGAATGTACACTAGTCACTGTTCTAGGCACTTGATATATACTAGTGGAGGCGCGGGGGGGGGGGGAGCGGACACAGAAAATCAAAATCCCTGCTATCATGAAGCATATATTCTACTGGGGCAAGGACCCGCTTAAACAAGATAACTGAACTGTGGGTTATGTTAGAAAGTCTCCTCATCATAAGAGCCAAAAGTAGGGTATGCTAAGGAGAGAAAAGTAGAGCAGGACAGAGGGACATGAGACATCAAGTTGTGGGTTGGTGTATGAAATTTTTAGACTGGGCCAGGTGCGGTGGCTCATGCCTATAATCCCAACAACTTGGGAGGCTGAGGCTGGAGGATCGCTTGAGCCCAGGAGCTTGAGACCAGCTCAGGCAACACAGCAAAATCATCTCTCTACTTAAAAAAAAAAATACAAAAATTAGCTGGGTGTGGTGTTACATGCCTATAGTCTCAGCTACCCGGGAGGCTGAGGTGGGAGAATTGCCTGAGCTCAGGAGGCTGAGGCTATAGTGAGCTGTGATCATGCCACTGCACTCCAGCCTGGATGACAGAGCAAGACGCTGTCTCCAAACAAAAACAGAAACTAAAAACACACAAAACATGTAGATTGGGTGAGCAGGGAAAACCTCACTAAGGATATGACTTTTGAGTTAAGACCTGAAGAAATTGAGGCAGCTGACACTGAATGTGGGTATCTGCGCAAAGAGCATTCCAAGCCAAGGAAGCAGTCAGTGCGAAGGCCCTGAGGCCCTGAAGGTAGGGAACTGTTTTAGGAACAGCCAAGAAGCCTGTGTGAGTGAAGCCAATGAGGGGAAGGAAGTCAAAATAAACTCTGAATCTGTCTTACGTATCTGTAGAAACATTTATACCGAACATTTCTTGGCCAGTGCTTCTAACCAACATCTACACTAAAACCATAGGTTTCAAGTAATTTTTTTTTTTTGAAACAGAATCTCGCTCTGTTGCCCAGGCGGGAGTGAAGTGGCATGATCCTGGCTCACTATAACCTCTGCCTCCTGTGCTCAAGTGATCCTCCCACCTCAGCCTTCCAATTAGCTGGGACTATGGGCATGTACCACCGCGTCTGGCTAATTTTTGTATTTTTAGTAGAGACAGGGTTTTGCCATGTTGGCCAGGCTGGTCTTGAACTCCTGGCCTCAAGTAATACACTCGCCTCGGCCTCCCAATCAAATAATTTTTAAAGCAGTAGAACCCTTCCATCAAATGAAATATGAAATAGAGGTTCAAGGGAGGAAACAGAGGAGCAGGGGCGGGCTGTGAACTCTCACTGGTACTCTCACTCCACACTGGTCCAAGACAACACCTTAGAGGAAGATTAGTTCCCCACCCAGCTCAGCCTGCAAACCCCTACTCCAGAATGACAGTACGCTCTGCCTAGTGCCACAGCACTCTGGAGCACACTGTACCAGAAGTAGTCCCATTTGGCCCTTATAACTACGAGGAGACTTTCAATAGATATTTGCCTCCAATATTTGAATGAAATCAGAGCCTCTAACGTTACATCCACATGGTGACCCTTGGGTCTGATAAGTTCCTAGAGATTAGTTATCTACTTTGAAATTATTTTTTCTTAAACACATTTTTAAAAACTTTTTCTTCTTTGAAAATACAAGACAAAGATACACAAAGATGTACTAAAACAGTCACTCACCTATGGATAAATAAATAACAGTTTATTTGCAATGGAATTCGACATACTTAAGCAAACAAAAATGAACTATTGATGTAGGCAATTACGTGGATGGATATCACAAATATGCTGAATTCTGACACAAGGGTACAGACCATATGACCCCTGTATATGACCTTAAAGAATAAGTAAAACTGGCCGGGCGTGGTGGCTCATACCTATAATCCCAGTACTCTGGGAGGCCGTGAAAGGGGGCGGATCATGAGGTCAGGAGCTTGAGACTAGCCTGGCCAAGATGGTAAAATGCTTTCTTTACTAAAAATACAAAAATTAGCCAGGTGCAGTGGTGGGAGCCTGTAATCCCAGCTGCTTGGGAGGCTGAGGCAGGAGAATCGCTTGAACCCGGGAGGCCGAGGTAGCAGTGAGCTGAGATCTCGCCACTGCACTCTAGCCTGGGTGACGGAACAAGACGCTGTCTCAAAAAAAAAAAAAATAGGGAAAACAAATCTTTGGTGACAGAAGTTGGAATTTCGGTTACCTAAGTGAGGGATGACTCACTGGGAGAATAAAATGTTTTATATATTGTTCTAATGGTGGAAACAAGGGTGTAGATGTATGCACTAAGCTGCAGTGTGAAGATTTGTGTATATTTTATGTATAGAATAATAACAGTCTCCTTTCCACTACGTATGGCTCCCAGCTACCTTCCCGGAGGCCACTCTTCTAGTGGGGGTTTCTTAGTGCCCCATTTCTTTCACGACCTTCTTGCCAGGGGCAGAGTCCTGGGAGCATGCCAGGGAGACACCAGAGGCCAAGGCTGCTCCCTGGCCGGCTGCACTGGGCCATGGCTTGTGCACATGCCCTTTGGCTTTCTATGGCCCTTTTACCCCTAGAACCCCATCCCGCTCTCTTCCTCTTCCTTCTTTCATCCCTCCCCTAAGGAGGCAGCTGTGGAATTGAGGCCTGAGAGGTTGCTGACCCTAGCTAAACAGTGTTGCTCCTCCTGGCCCTCCTGGGTGTGCCGGCCTGGAGAGGACACTGCGTGCTGATCAAGTTTATTGTTGACACATTCCTTCCCTCTTTTATTCTCTCCTTTCTCATCCCTGGACTGATCCTAGGACTTCTTGCTCCCCGGGTGCTCAGTCTCAGCGAGCTTCCCTAGTCGCAAGCCCTGGTGTGCTTCCCTTCCCTGGAGCAGTCCTGATAACAACCTATTTTGAATTTGCATATAAACCAGGCTGAGGCTCTGTCTTATCTCCAACCCCTCCCACCCCTGGCCCCGACTCTTACCATCATTCTAAGACTCCGTCACTCCCCCAACCTGGGGCTTCAGCCCAGCTGACTCTGTCTTTTATCATCTGCTGTCCTCCTCCTACCAGACCTCCCTGCCTGAGGACAGAGGATCCTGACACTTTCAAGTCAATTTGGCAAGCGTTTTTGCAACAGGGCAGAAAGTGAAGGGCATTACTTGTTCCTCACCTTCAAAAATCTAACGCGGGGGAAATGGTGCACAATTCAGGCCCAGTTATAAAAGCTCCTGATACCCAATATCTTGTCTTGCTCCTTCTTAAATGCAAGGCATCCATCAGCGAGCTTTCCATGCATGATTTCTCTGAATTTTCAAAACAACCCCGGGAGGAGGATTAGCCCCATTTTGGAGATGAAGGAACCGAGGCACAAGGTTTTAATGTGGGCAAGTGGTCGCCAGAATTTGAATAGCAACTTCCCTAAGGAAACGCCCTATTTAGACTCCCGGGACGAGGAAGATCCCAAGAGGAGTCCGCCAGCAGAAGCTCAGAGCCTGGCCTGGGGCATTTAGTTATGCCACACCCTTTCTGCACAGTTCTCTCCCGCGTCAGGGGCGTGACAGGGAGGGGGCTTCGGGCCAGCGTCTCGGCTGAAGGCAGGGACTTCAGAAGAGGCAGATACAAAGCTCCGCGTGGCAGAGGAACAGAACGGCGTGGAGAAACGTAGTCCAAAGGAGGCCCTTGTCGGCCTCGAGGCACTGCAAGCGGCGAGGCTGTTGTAAGCTCCCGCGGCGCGCGCAAACTGCATGGAACTACTTCCCCCGGGTGGCTTCGGGGCCAGGGTCCCGGCAACAGCCCCAAGGGGCGGAAGTGCGGGGCCCGGAGTCAGCTGCCAGCTCCCGGGCGCGGCCACGTGCGCCCCGCCGGGCTTGCACGCTCCGCCGCGCCGGGCCGCGGGGCAACCGGCAGGCACGCGCGCCCCCAGCGCGCACACACTCCCGGGCACGCACACCGACGGCCCGGCCCACGTCCGCCACGCCCCGCCTTCCCCCGCGCCCCGCCTCCGCCCTCTCGGCGCCGGCCGCCGCCTTCCCATTGGCCGCACGGCGCGTGACGCGCTGCGCCCGGCCCCGCCCCTCGTCAGTCACTCGGCGGAGGCGGCGCTGGCGGGGACTAGTCTCGTCCGGAGACTGGCAGCGGCGGCGGCGGCGGCGGCGGCCGGAGCTCGAGCCCCAGCGGCTGAGGGCGGGCGGGCGGGCGCGGGGGAGGGAGGGGGGCCGGTCCGCGACGACTACCCGGACGGCGTTTTTCCTCCGAGCGGCGCCGGTTTCGGCTTGGGGGGGGCGGGGGTATAGCCCATCCATGACCATGGGCGACAAGAAGAGCCCGACCAGGTACCTGCTCCGAGCGGAGGGGGCGGAAGGGGAGGGAGGGCTGGGGGCGGGCAGGGGCCGGCGACGACTAGGCCCCGGAGCCACCCGGGGCGGGGGGAGGCGCTGCTAAGATGGAGATCCGGGGGCGGGGGGAGGCGGCGGGCGGTGGCGGCGGCGGCGGCGGGAGGCGGGAGGCGGTGTCGCTCCCGCTCGGGGCCGGCGGCCGTGCGCGCCGCAGCCATGGCGGCTCCTCCTCAGCCGCCCTCCGCCGCCGCCGCCGCCACTCCTCCCAGACAAAGGGAGATTTAACCAGGTGGGGAGGGAGGGAGAGCGCGAGCTTGGGAGGGGATAGGGAAGCAGCCGGCCCACTCCCCGCCGCCGGACTCGGGCTGCCCCTGCGCGCCCCCTCCAGATCCGGCCCGCGGCTCCCCTCCCTGCCCCCCCAGCCCCACGCTCAAGTCCACAGGTCCGCCCGCTTCCTGCGCCCGCCGCGGCCCTTCCCGGGGCGCCGCCGCCACCGCCTGGTGTGCGAGGCTATCCGGCCCGGGCCCGGGGCTTGCAGGGTGCCGGTGGGGGAGCCCCGTTCCTTTCCTCGCTCCTTTATGCAGTCCCCGGAAAGGATGGGTGGGTGGTCGCCCGAGCGAAGTTTCCAGCGCTGGATTCCTGCGAAATTACGACGGCTCACCCGCGCCTGTCTTTTGCTGTCTCTTTCCCGTTTTCCTGCTCCCTGCCTCTTTCCTCGCCTTTTCCCCCACTCCCCACTCCTCCGAAGGCCAAAAAGACAAGCGAAACCTGCCGCAGACGAAGGCTTTTGGGATTGTAGCGTCTGCACCTTCAGAAACAGTGCCGAAGCCTTTAAATGCAGCATCTGCGATGTGAGGAAAGGCACCTCCACCAGGTACTTGAAGATCTGTGTTACCTTTTGTTAAAGGACTTTTTTTATTAAGTGAGGGAGAGGGTAGTGAGCCTTACTTTCTGCCCTCTTTCCAACTTGTTGATTACAGCTTTTTTTTTTTTTGCTTTTGTTTTTTGCATTAGAGGGTGGGTTGTGTGTGTTTTTGAGTTGAGTGTATTAAGTGTTGGGTGAAAAGCCTTGTGTTCGGTAAATGATTTATGGGAGGGAATTTTTCCAGGTTTTCATCTTATTTCAAACAGACACTGGATTTATTTGACACTTGTGTCTATTGGCTTATTGGCATTGGCTCGGGAAGAGAGGAAGCAGTACTATCGCTATGGATTGTAGGACATAAACCTTTTTATTTTTGCCATGTGCAGAATGGTTTTAATTTGTCTGTCCCGAGTTATTTTTCTCTTGCCTGAGAAATTTGGGTTGGGGGGGGGGAGTAGTAAGTAAGGCTGGCTGTGCTTTTCCTGTCTTGAGCTGCAAATGTCTGTTATTTTCTTGCACTTGGAAGTAAATGTCGGTATTTGATAAAGTAAGTGCATTTTGTGGGAGGCTGAGCTGTCAGTTTTTTTTTCTTTGGCCAGCCTATGTAAGGTCGTGATGGGGGACGATTTTGTAAAAGGGTGAAATGAGCAGTGACTATATGGAAGTTTGTGTTTAAATCTTTATTATGATGCAAAAAATGTTGGAAGAATTCCTTTTCATTTTGACGAAGGTCGTAAACTGCATGTGATTCTAAAACAAGTTGGACTACTTTAGATTTAATATTTATATATACTTGGATAAAATGTCAAGACTAATTTTGTAGTCTTTCGGTCACCTTTTAACTTGTGTCTGGAATTTGTTTCAGTGATGTTAGAGTTTGAAGTTAAACTGTTCTTGGTGTCATTTAATGAACAGACATTGGGGGTGTGTGTGAGAGACAGTTGAGTTTTCAGTGGATCCTTTAGAACATTAAGTTGATTGCCAAAAGTCTCATTTCATCACGTACTTGTTTTTGAATTGGTGACGTTCCAGTTCTGTATAGTAGAACTTCACAGTTCCAACTGGATATTGTTCTTTGATTAGATGAATATGTCATGTTAAGGTTTCATTGGTTTATTTATACCTGGGATTAAATAGGATTATTGGGCAACCTAAAAGAGCAACTTTGGGATTAACTGGCCTACTTACTGGTTCTGTGAATTCCACTAACTGTTTGAATAGAGACCTTTGAATAAAAATACTCAAGAAATAAAAATATTACCCCATAGGTTGTTTTAGGTACATTTTTGTCTGTGTATTTTCATGGAATGTATTTAAAGTAAAAAACACTCATCAGTAGTTTCATAGATTTTATTTTGCTGTCTAAAATAGGGAATTCCATCAAACGTCATCAAAGTTTTCAGAAATGTATTTGTTATTTAAAGCGAATAGCGATTGTATATTATTTATGAGTAATGTTTTTTACATGTAGAATCCCTCAGAGGCCAAACCTCTTTATTGTGGTTTTGGTTTGAGTGTTACCGTAGATGGTGTTCAAGTAAATGACTAGGAAACTCCTAAGAACTTGAGAATCATACTAGTGAAGAGAAACATAAACCAAATTCAAAAGTTTATGTCTGATTTGTTGCTGGGAATCATTACCTCATAATGAAATGCATTTCAGTTTTTCGGAAGCACATGGAAGATTTTGAGTTTTAAAAACAATATATATGTTTAAAATTTTTTGACAGCCGCAGATGACAGTTGAAACTTAGTTTTAAAATATTGAATTATTAACAATGAAAATAAAATTTTAGAGTCTATTCAGGAACACAAACGCGTCTACCTTAAGAGTGTTTAATTTTCTGATGTCATTGAATAGGATTTGAATACAGATTTAATAGGTCTGAGGACTGAAACCTGTGTCCCTTCATGACCATCTTAGCTAGGCCACAGTTTGTTTCATTTTGGTTATTATCAATACTTTGGTGTTTTTTTTTATCTATTCAGAAGTCATTGGTTGGAATGTAAATGACATTTTGGTTTTCCTACATTATGAACAGGTTTTATGTGGAGAAATGAGTTTGACAGGTTTTCGTCCTATCCTATCTTGTGTGTTAAAACTGTTGATTAATCTCTTTGTGTTACTGGTTACTGCCGTTTTTTTCCTTGGGCCTCTTGTATGTATATATTTCTTGGTACCTCAAAGGTTTGATATGAACTTGACATTTTCTGTCTTGTGTAGTTTTAATCAGACTTGGTATTGATGGCAGTAGAAAACTTGTGTTTTGGATGCTGGGTAATAGGAAAATATTTGTGATTTTTTAGAATAATTTGTTTCCTGGCCCAGAAATTGTGTTTTATTGCCCTGAGTTGGTGTTACTTATTTTAACAATTCTAGCTAGTTGGCTAGCTGGTGGTTATTTTGCAGTTTTTGATCATTCTTGTCACGGTCCTCATCATTTGCCAGTCAACCATAGAAACCATCTATGATTTAGTGGTAGGCTGGTGTGATAGAAAACTATGTTTGCCCTGGGAAGGTAGAATTTGTATTCCCAATCAAATCAAATACATATCTGATTTGATTGGGAAAATACTGCCATTCATCTGAAGAACATTTACTAAATTCGTAGGATGTGAAAGATGCTGCAGAAGCGATTGGAGAGAGGAGAGGGGAGCATTAAAAGGTTGATAAGCCATGTATGGGAATGACCATAATTCCAGTTATAAAGGCGCTATGGAACGTGTAAAGTACTTTAGGAGGTCAGAGCTGTCTGGCTTAGGGAATCCCTTAGAAGGATTCCTTCTTCCCCATTTCTTTTGGACAAGGAGAATTAATTTTTATGAAATCACCTGTCACCTTTTAACTGTTACCATATGCATCAGATATTTTTAATTCTGCAGGTGGAATTGTGAAGGTGATTGGGAATGAGGTCTTTTTTCCTTTTTTGAGCAGCGATAGAGCAGAATGAAGGATGAAAGATGGTCTTAAGCAATCTGTTAAAGGAATAAGGTGGCCTAGGCGGGGGCAGCAGGAGAGATCTGTATTTTAGATGTATTATCAATATGTGTTGGGTCTCTCTGGTTCTTTGATACACTTGTTTTTCTAACTAGACTATCTACTTTTTTATGCCTTTCGGGTTATATGTATACTTTTTTTTGGAGACAGGGTGTCACTGTCACCCAAGCTAGAGTGCAGTGGCATGATCATGGCTCACTACCACCTCAACCTCCCTGGTTCATGCAGTTCTTCTACTTCAGCTGCCTGAGTAGCTGGGTCTACAGGTGTGCACCACCACATCTGGCAAAGTTTTGTATTTCTTGTAGAAACAGGGTGTTACCCTGTTGCCCAGGCGGGGTCTTGAACTCCTGGGCTCAAGTCATCCTCCTGCCTTGCAGGTGTGAATGATTATTTACATATAACACCCATTCTAAGTGTGCAAATCAATGATTTCTAGTCATTTTAAAGATTTGACAGCCACCACCACAACCCAGTTTTAAAACATTTCCATCGTGTCAAATGATTTCCTCATATCCATTCTGTAAGTTCTTTAACACAACAGAATGGAGAAGTCATGGGCAACAGGTGTTGCTTCCCTACCATGCTAATGTACTCTGAACCTTTCAGGGAAGAAAATAAAAGAGTGTATGTTAGAATGTGTGTGTAAGGTGGCAGGTGGCTGGGGGAGAAACACTATTGTCCTTTTCTTAAGTGGTAGCTAAAGTAGTATTTCCCATCCTGCTTTGTCAGTTTCAAGAAAGAGGATACCAGCTTTTAAAAGTAGAAGAAAGAAACTACAAATGCATAAATGTACCCAACTATGTTTTTGTTTTGTGTTTTTCTATTTTCCACCTCTCTGTACTTCCAGCTGATATTTTTTGCTTTTTTTTTTGTAGAGATGGAGTCTAGCTATGTTACTCAGGTTGGTTTTGAATTCCTGGCCTCAAGTGATCCTCCTGCCTTGGTCTCCCAAAGTACTGGGATTTGCCCAGCTCCTAACTGTTGTTTTGTTCAGTTACATTTCTCAGGATTGGGCAAAGTAACTTCCTAGACTTGGTGATTTAATTTTGCTTTTGTGGTCTTGTTATTTTTCTGCATTCTGTGTTACCTTAATTGAAAAATAAAAATGACCAAGACATTGCTGAATATAGTTGTTGATTAGTGTTCTCTTGATAGTAGTCCTGCATTTTTACCTTCAGCTACTCCTTAATCACACTTACTTGCAAAATTGGAAAATTTTTACTTTGGCTAATTACCATATGTTTAGAATTTTCTAGTCTTCAACTCCAGAAATTTGTCACTGGGTTGAGATCATGTTTTATTTTATCCCTGTTTGAGTATTGCCCCTTTGAGAAGTTGACCTTTTTTAGAACTTTTATAGACAAGTATGAGTGAGGAAGTTACTTTAGATGTAGAATAAAATGGTATAGAAATAATTATTTTTGAAAAAAGTTGGAATTCAGGATGTTGGAAGTGTTGAAGCAGCTGTTTTGTATGTAATATGTTTCCCTTGTTTGAGAACTTACCAGTTTTTTGCAGTTGTAACTTTGGACTATCCCCCTCTTAAATTTAGATACCCTGACAACCCAAAATCTCTTGAGTAGTCATGAAGTATTTTATGTCATTATGATCTTTGCTGGAAGCTTCAGAAAGGCATCATCCTGTGATGCTTTTTAAGTAGAAAAACTCCCAGAAATAAGATACGGTACCTACACTGCGCAGAGCCACATCTCTTACCCATGTTTTCTGTTAATCCACAGCAGTGATTTTGCTCCTTTGGTCACATCAGCTTTGTTGTAGTGTTTGTCTTTCATAAAAATTCTCCATAAAAATACATAAAAATTACCTGTCTTCCAGATCAAACTTTATGAAACCTTTCAACCTGAAAGCTGGTGCAAGTTCAAGATCATTCTTACCCAGGAACAGAGTAATAATTTATTTTGTGTTTGCTGTTGCATTGGACTTACTGATTTATTGGTAGTGACTTGATCTTACGTGTGCTTGGTGACCTTAAAGTAAATTACCTGGATAGTTGTGGTCATTTGACAAGTTTTTATCGAGCACACAGCCATTTGCGCTCTGGTCCCTGTTCTTATGGAGCTTAAAATACTATGGACAGGAAGAGAAAATAAACAAGTGAACAGAAAAATAAAAATTTCAACTAGCAACAAGTGCTGTAAAGAAATTAGAGCCAGATAAGGAACTACAGAGTGATGAGAACTGGGCAGAGTGACTGCTTGACTGCTTGCTAGACAATGTCGAGATAATGCATCTACTTTTTAAGGAAAAAGTAATGCTGCTTTCTTTTGGAACCAGGGATAATTCTTATGTAGGTTTACCTGTGCCATTTAGCTCATTCGGTTGGGGGATGGACAGCTTTTAAATTTGGAGCTTTTGTGCATAGACTATTAAACATAGTTGCATGTTGTAGACTTAAACCCAGGCCAGCTAATTTACTAGTATTGCTATTAATCATTAGGATGGTAGATTATGAATGGATTCACTTACATATTATCTATTCATGTGACATATATTTGTTGTGTATTTAAGTTGGTGCTGAAGAAAATTCCACGATTAGGAAATACTTTCTCAAGTAGTTGTAGTTTACCAAAATAGTTATCAGAACTAATTCAGTTCATTAGTACTTCAGGAATAGTAGGCCTCTCCTATGTCATAAATGACTTGAACTAATACGTTCTACAGTCTTTCTAGCTCTTGTTTTCTCTTTTGCCTCATCACCCATGCTTTTTCTCTTTGTGGCATCTTCTGTGTTATTTTTCATAATTAGTATTCCCATTCCCCTTTTTACCTCTAGATATAAGCTTTTTGAACTGTAGCCTACATAGAAGTGCACAAATCGTAAATGTGAAGATTTGGTAAACTTGCAAAATGAGCACACCTTTGCAACTAGCACCCAGATTTTTTTTTTTTTTTTTTGATCAGGTTCTGGCTCGATTGTCCAGGCTAGAGTGTGGTGGTGTGATCACAGCTCACTGTAGCCCCTGCTTTAGGGCCCAAGTGATCCTCTCACTTCAGCCTCCTGAGTAGTTGGGACCATAGACATGTGCCACCATGCCTGGCACATTTTTAAGAACATTTTTTTGTGTGTGTGAGACACAGGGTCTCCCTATGTTGCCTAGGCTAGTCTTGAACTTCTGGGCTCAAGTGATCCTCCTGCCTCAGCCTCCCTAAGTGCTGATATTAGAGGCATGAGCCACTGTGTTGGCTTGCACCTAGATTCTTAATCAGATTCTTAAAGAGAACATTACTGAAAACCCCTTGTCCGCTGTCACCTATGGGCCACCTCCCCCACCCCCATCCTGTCTTTTAATACTAGAGATTAGTTGTGCTTGTTTTTGAACTTTATGTGAGTGGAGTATGCTATGTATATGGTACACAGTACATACTGTATGTACCACTGTGTGTATACAGCATACTCCACAGTGAGTGAAACAAGCTGGACTCAAAAGTGTACATACCGAATGTACCACTTTGTTCAGTAGCCACAGTGTATAACTGTGGTACATACGGTATGTACACTTCTGAATCTGACTTGTTTCACTCATGGTTAGGTTTTCAGGATTCATCCATGTTGTTTGCAATTCTTGCTTATTTTACCAGGCTGTTTTATCCTAAGAATATTTAGGCATTCAACTTTGCATGCAAACCCTTCCTTACACATTCTAGAGAGAGGACCTGTCTTCACCCTGTGCTTATTACCCACATACTTGAACAGCTGTCTCCTCCAGGCATCATCAGGCGAAAGGAATGAAACCCGGGGTGTGAAACTTTCTAGAGGACATAAAGAATTCTGTCAGCTTTTGCCTCTCATCAGTAGTGTTCTTTTTCGGTCATTTCTCTTTCTAGGCTTTGGTTGAATAAATGGGAAAACTTGCTTTCAAGGAACTTAGAAGATTCGTTGACAGATAAGAGTATAAGAAGAAAGCCAGTGAAGCACCCAGTGATGTGAATGCCATGGTAGGCATAGAATGAGCGAGTGGGTAATAGAGACTGTTAAGTGCTTTTTGGAAGTTGGAGATAGTCATGCTCTGGGGCTTCATCAGTAAAATCCTCCCTGAAGATAAGATCTAAACTGGGCCTTATAATTCTTGGATGTAGGGTTTGTTGTATAGGGTGATACAAGTTATTTATTAATAGTTAGTTGTTTGCTCCCTTCCCTGTTTACTATTTTCAGGTGATGATGTCCACACCTTTCCACATCTCCCCAGGAGCTGGTGATTCCCAGATAGTATTCATTAACCAGCATCACCACTCACATGCAGGCGAACACAGGACAGACAAACCCAGCCACTTCCTGGCATCTCTACTTGAACAACTTAAAGGCAATTCGGATCTCACAGGTGGAAAACCTGAATTCATCTATCAGAGTGTTTTCTAAAATTACAAGTAGATTATGTCCCATTCCTGCTTAAAATGATCTCCTGATTCTCATTGCTTTTTGGATAAAATCCAATCCTGACTATCATAAGGGGCTTGTGATTTGGTCCTTTTCTGTGTCTTTCTGTAGAATTTCTGGAAGCAGCCTGCCATCACTCCATCTGCCCTCCATACACAGCGTTTGTGTGTGCTATGCCAAACTGCTTGTTGTTTTCCAACCGTGGACCATGATGTCTCACTTTACCTTCACATACTTTTCCTCTGTGTTTTCTTCTGAAATGCTTCTCCTTCCTTTAGTGTCCAGGCTGACTCTTTTTGCCCTTCCATGTGTCCCAGGAAGCTTTCTGTTCCCCTCCAGTCGTTCATACCTCTGTCATAACACATAGACTGTATTTTTAATTTGATTTCCAATCTGCCTCTGTTAGGTTGTCACTTTTTTTGAGGGCAAGACCTTTTGTTTCAAAGATTTATTTTCCTGTGTCTATTATAGTGCCTGGCATTTGGTAGGGGTTGAGTAAATGTATACAGAATAAATGAAGACTGGGAGAAAGAGTTTCAGTTAAGAGTTGTAATAAACGGCCAGGCGCAGCAGCTCATGCTCATAATCCCAGCACTTTGGGAGGCCAAGGCGCGCGGATCACGAGGTCAGGAGATTGAGATCATCCTGGCTAACACAGTGAAACTCCGTCTCTACTAAAAATACAAAAAATTATCCGGGTGTGGTGGCATGCACCTGTAGTCCCAGCTACTCGGGATGCTGGGGCAGGGAGACAGAGATTGCAGTGAGCCCAGATGTCGCCACTGCACTCCAGCCTGGGGGACAGAGCAACACTCCATGTTAAAAAAAAAAAAAAAAGGAGTTGTAGTAAATAACTGTTCTTTCAAAATATTGGGGCTTTCATCTTGTGTGTTGAATGTTACTGGATTAGGGTTAAGTTGTTTATGAAGTGTGCCCTTAAAGCTAGTATTTATGTTTTTCTGTTTCTTCCCCTCCCCCCCCCCCCCAAACAAGTACTAGAAGTTAAACATGGAACTATGGCCTTGGAGGCTGTAGGCAATGCATTTAAAGTACTTCTGGAGTGGTTTTGGGCTTCAGAGCATTGACACACTTGCCTAAATAACTAATTGTGACAGTTCTTTGTATTCGTTGTTGCCCATTGGTGATTTCAGTAGCCAGTAGTCATGTTGGAAAGTCTAATAATAAAGCAGTGGATCAGTCATGCGGTACCAAACCAGTTGTGGGGAGTGAAAAATAAGATGTGATAAGCAATTATATTCTTGTTTGTAAACTGGTGTTTATGGTAGTTTAAAAATGGTGGCAAAACCATTTTGAGTATCCTTGGAAATGGTATGCTGTCTGTTGTTCTGCCGTGTTAATATACCTGTAAGTTGATAGTTGTATCTTGTATCCTTGATAGTCTTAGATACTTTGTACATTGTGTGTACCAGTATTCTATCGAATAATTTTGATTAATTACTTTGGTTAGATTGAAGTCTTGACTCATTCACTTCACTCATTTATTAAGGTGTATTTTCAGTTCCATGCAGTGAGTGACAGACTATGGTGCCAAAAAGGAATTCTCAGTAAGGGAAGTGCACATAAACTACTGTTACTCAGAAATCATGAATAGCTGAAATCAGTACTACTGTTACTCAGAAATCATGAATAGTTGAAATCACAAGGTAAATGGTGAAAATTTTGTTTTTAAATAGGATTAGATATGACTTTTTCCCCTCCTGTCTTCTGTCAATTTAGAAAATCTGCTTAAATTATCCTGTGGTTGGGAAAAGAAACTAGTGGAAGAAATATGTTAAAAAAGCATCTTTCTTAAAATGTATTCAAAATATTTTTCTCTACAATGTAAGAGCATTAGCAAATACAATTGAGGATGAAACTTTAATAGCCTTTGAGAGGGACAAGAAATGAAATTAAGGCTGTTATATGATGCCAGTATCATCAGTGTATTGGGTCTTATAATACATACAATGAATAATAGTTATAGGGAGAAAACAAACCTGGTGACTGCTTTTTAAGAACGAATCAGATTTTTTTTTCTTTTGAGACAGAGTCTTGCTCTGTTGCCAGGCTCCAGGCTGGAGTGCAGTGGTGCGATATCGGCTCACTGCAACCTCCACTTCCTGGGTTCAAGCAATTCTCCTGCCTCAGCCTCCTGGGTAGCTGGGACTACAGGCACATACCACCACACCCAGCTAATTTTTTTTTTTTGTATTTTTGGTAGAGACGGAGTTTGACCGTTTTGGCCAGGATGGTCTTGATCTCTTGACCTTGTGATCTGCCCGCCTCGGCCTCCCAAAGTGCTGGGATTACAGGCTTGAGCCACCGTGCCCGGCCCCCAAATCAGAATTCTTATGTAGCTTATGTGGTTTAACTGTTCTTGTCCTCTTTTTACAAAACTAAACATGTTTGATATCATAAGTGCTACAAACATAGTCAAGGTTGCGATAATTAGGAACCCAGCTCAAACTACCTTAAGTAAAAAAAAAAAAAAAAAAAAAAAATACTGGCTCACGTAGCCAATGAGAGAAGGATGCTATTTGAACTCATGGATCAGGACTCCTGTCACTTGACTAGTCCCTAGATCAAAACAGAAAAACAAAGGTCACCCATCATCCTGCCATTCAGAGTTATTTATCGAGCAGTTTGTTCATTGGACCTTACATATTTGAGTAACTGCGGTTTTCCAGGTGCTTTGCTTTAAGAATGATACTTCATTGAATTTTCAAAATGATGATAGTTCCCTGTGGGAGTGGGAGAATTATGCTGTGTGTTATATGAAACAAATTGAGTTTGATTTTAAAGGCATGTATTCTGGACTCTTGGTTGATACAGTTCATTTTGGTTTCTTCTAAGGGAGAAGTTTGAACAGTTAATGGTTTTAGAGTTCTGTTTGTAGAAAATAAAGATAAAATCCAGATTTCTTTCAGGATTATTTTCATTTTGGGAAGAACCAAAACATTGGATTCTTAATATCTGTAGCATAATTAACTTTGCCCAAGTCTTCCATTAAAGAATAATTAAGTATACAAGGGAACCAAGATTCAGTGTTTTTGTTCTAAATTTGTGTAGAGTACTGGTTCTCAAACTTTAACGTGTTGTCAGAATCACCTGGAAGACTACTTCAACACACTGCTGGGTCCCATTCCCAGAAGTTCAGAAAATCAGATGTTGGCATTTTCAAAGTGAACTTAAGTAAAGCAGTCAACATTTATAGGAACCGTATTTTTGGCATTCGAGGTGATTCCTTAATTGATGAAAACATTGTGCAAAGCATAGGAGAGTTTATGCTAAACTCATACCTTTTTGCATTCTAAAATTACCTATCTTGCATTATTAATACTTAGGATTGGCCAGGCACAGTGGCTCACACCTATAATCCCAGCACTTTGGGAGGCTGAGGCGGGTGGATCACTTGAGATCAGGAGTTCGAGACCAGCCTGGCCTGTAGGTGAAACCCTGTCTCTACTAAAAATACTAAAATCAGCTGGGCGTGGTGGTGCGTGCCTGTAATCCCAGCTACTTGGGAGGCTGAGGCAGGAGAATCGCTTGAACCTGAGAGGCGGAGGTTGCAGTGAGCCAAGAGCACACCATTGCACTCCAGGCTGGGCATTGCAGCAAGACTCCGTCTCAAAAAAGGTAAAAATCTGGATGCGATAGCTCCCGCCTATAATCCCAGCACTTTGGGAGGTTGCAGTGGGCGGATCACAAAGTCAAGAGATTGAGACCATGGCCAACATGGTGAAACTCCATCTCTACTAAAAATACAAAAATCAGCTGAGCTTGGTGGTACGTGCCTGTAATCCCAGCTACTTGGGAGGCTGAGGCAGGAGAATCACTTGAACCTGGGAGGCAGAGGTTGGAGTGAGCCGAGATCACACCGCTACAGTCCAGCCTGGAGACAGAGCGAGAGTCCCTCTCAAAAAAACTTAGGATTGGATTTCAGACACACACACACACACACACACACACACACACACACACATATGATATATATATATGTTATATATATATATTTTATATAAAATCTCATTTCTGGTTGCGGTGTGGTGGCGCATGCCTGTTATCTCAGCACTTTGGAAATGTGAGGCAGGAGGATTGCTCGCATTCAGGAGTTTGAGACCAGCCTGGGCAACAAGGTGAGAACCTGTCTTTACAAAAATAAAATTATCCAGGCGTGGTGGTGGATTACACTTGTAATCCCAGCTACTTGGGAGGCTGAGTCAGGAGGATCCCTTAATCTCAGGAGTTTGAGGCTACAGTGATCTATGATTGCGCTACCACACTCGAGCCTGGGCGACAGAGTGAGACCTGGTCTCAAGAAAAAAAAAATCCTGCTTTTTTTGCACTGCACAGTAGAGAGATAAAGCCAGGTCTCATCATTAGTAAACCAAAATTCCAGTAAAAAGCCTGCAAAGAATGCAGATAAGTAATAAAAGAACTACAAATTAAGTCAGTAAATAAAAGAAATTTATAGCCTTCCCAGGACTCAAAGAAATACAAAATAACATTTTTTTTTTTGGCAAATCAAGTTTTAAAGATCAAAATAACTTTAATGAGACTGAGAGAGAGGCATTCTCATAGACTCTTTGTGAGCATGGGAGTTGATTTACATTTTCTAGATGCCAGCATAGCAGTTGGTATCAGATGCCTTTAAAATATTTGTACCCTGTGATCCAGTAATATAACTTCTAGGAATTTGCTTGACCTGCACATAAAAATTTCTGTTACAAATTACATCATTATTACAACAAAAAATGGAAAATGACCTAAATGGGGATTGTTAGGGAATTGCCAAAAGTATGGAACAGCCATGGCGGAATATTTTGCAGCTGTTAAAAATGTTTTAGGTTTTCATGCCTGTCCTTAAAAAAAACAGTTTGCAGATCTGCCACATGTTGCTGGTGAGAATATAAAATGGTACACTCCACTATGGAAAATAGTTTGGCATTGTCTTACAAAATGAAACATATACTTACCATATGACCTAACAGTTGCCTCCTGCTCATTTATCCCAGAGAAATAAAAATGTATTTTCACACAAAAACCTGTCCACGGCCGAATAGCCCAAAACTAAAAAAAAAACTCCACACGTTCTTCAGCAAGTGAATGGTGCATTCATACCATGGAATACTTTTCGGCAACAAAAAGGAACAAACTGTATACATAACAATAAGTTGAGTGGATTCCTGGGGCTTTATGATGAGTGAAAAAAGCCAGTCTTAAAAGATCTCATACTATAGGATGCCGTTAACATTCTTGCAATGACAAAATTACAGAAATAAGAGAACATATTAGTAGTTGCCAGGAGTTAGGACTGGTAGAGGGAGGGAGGGAGAGAGATGGGTACGATTGTAAAGGGGTAGCAAGAGGAAGATCTTTGTGGTGATAAAGTAGGTCTGTGTCTTGGTTGTGGTGGTAGCTACATGAATCTAAACGTGTGATAAAATGGCATAGAACTATATGCATACGTAATGATGTCAGTTTCCTGATTTTGACATTGTGATAATCAAGAAGGTGCCCATGTTGGGAAACTGGGTGGAGATCACATGCAACCTCTGTACTATTTTTGCAACTTATTGTGAATGTATAATTCAAAATAGTTTAAAAATGTTGAGAATATGTGATGATAAAGGAAAAGATTCATAATCAGAAAAACAAGTTACAAAATGATAAAAATATATGAAACTTTTAAATTTCATACCATTCAACGTAGTACATACACCTGGAAGGAATGACTAATTAAAACCTTAAATCTGAGATGTTGGATTCTTTTTTGTATATCTGTAGTGTATATGTGAAAGAGTCTGTATCACTTTTATAGTTGGAAGAAAGCAATTTTCCTAATAGGAAATTTTTAGAATTAATCTGGTTTGGAATATGAAAAATTTAAGTGACACTAGGTTTTTACACTAAGGGATTAAAATTTTTATTAAATTTTTAATACACAGTATGTATTAAAACACTAAGTATTAAGATTGGAAAGTATCTGAATATATTCTTTAAAAGATACTGTATTTGTAAATTTAAAATTATTTTGTACTCTTCTTATGTGTTGTAAGATATTTTGTATGATGTTTTCATCAATGCTGTCCAAAACAAACATATTGTAAGGCACATGTAATTTTAAACTTTCTAGTAGTCACAGGAAGACAGTAAATTAAGCAGGTGAAATTAATTTTAAGAATGTTTTTATCGAACTGATTATATCCAGAATATTGTCATTTTAACATGTAACCAGTGTAAAACTATAGTGAGATATTTTACCATCTTTTTTTCAAGCGAAGTCTTTAAAATCAGGTATATGTTTTAGGGTTACAGAAAAGTTTAGTTTGGACTAGCCATGTTTCAAGTGCTCAGTAACCACCTGTGGCTAGTGGGTACCATCTTGAACAAGAGGAGGAGTAGTTGGGAGTGAGGCCTTTGATGTCAGACCGAAGTTTGAGTAACAGCAGCTCGGCCATTTGCTCACCTTTTGTGACCTTGGTTATGTTACATGAACCTGTGCATTAGTTTTCCATTTATAAGATATGATAATTACTCTCCACAGTGGTCTTGTGAGGATTAAATGAGACAGTGTAGGTAGCATGCTTGGCACAGGTCTGGGCACAGAATACGTACTATAAATAGTGTATGTTGTACAGTGGTAGTTTTCTTTTTATTCCCATGTGGTGTTTACTGAATTGAATGACTAATCATTCTAAAAGTGACTGATTTCTTAATAATAGTAGTGAGTAAGTATAAAAGCAGTACATGAAATAATTTTTGCTTTTTACAGTTAAAGTTTTGGGTACTTTTAAGTTATGACTGAACGAATAGACAAATAGTTGACCACTCATCTGCAAAATATTGCACCAGGCACTTGAACATTTAAAAGATAGGTCTTAAGATGATATCCTGAAATATTGTATATTTACATAGTACTTTACATTTGCATGCCACTTTTGTGTCTTTTTTCTTAAATGTAATACTCAAAGCAATCCTGAGAGATAGTTGTTACTCCAACTTTCACAACTGAAGAAGTTGTTTCAGGAAAGTAACTTAACTTGATGTCATACCCAGTTAGTAGAAGACAGGTGATTTAATTAAATGGACAATTTAATATGATACTAAAGTATTTCAGCTACACTCCTTTGTTTCTTTCCCTTCCACCTTTGCCATCTTTTCCAGGATCATTTAAATTAGAGGAGGACAATATGATGTCACTTGAGGAGTTACTTTGCTCACAATTATCCTGAGATTATTAGCCTATTCAGATCACCTATAATGTAAAAAGTTAGCATAAGCCTGTATAGATTACATGATTTATTTTGCTTGTTGCAGTGTTTCTCTTTATAAAGTTGAGTATTCGTCATCCTGTCTTTTGGATAAATATACCTATTAAAAATGGGCCAAGAATATGTATTCTGTGCTGACTGCCTTAAAATCGGATTGTTTAAAGTGTAGTTTGTTGCTTATTCAGAAAATTACACAATTCTTTTAAGAACAGCATGCCACCATTAAAGTCACTAGTGAAAGACAGAGTTTGTGAATGATTGACTTTCCCAAGACAGTGGTGCAGTGGAAGGCACTTGTTACCTGGGCAGAGTTAGATGGAGCATATTTCATTAGGCGGTCATGCTCTGTGTTGTAATACCTAGATTTTGTTTTCACAGTATGCATTGCTGGCTTTATTTTCATTTTCTTCTTCAGTTAAAATTGGAGAAAGTCACAGGATATCCAGTTTGTTTTTGGGTACTATAGGACAAAATCTATGACAGTAAAGTATCAGTTAATCTTGGCAAATACTTTTGGTGTGGACCACTGAAGCACATTTGTAAGAAGGGAATTATATTTTGGTGCTCAGGATGGGAGTGATGATAGTTTCAAAGATTTCTATTTTGGAAGTGGGATCTCAGTGCCTAGGATTTCTGAAAAATTTCACTGCACACAGTTTCTGCTACTGCAATTACGTTATGAATGAATGCTTTAATTATAAGATAGAACTTTATATATGTAAAGATGTATTTGCTAGGTTGAGATTTAAAACCGTGGGTTGCAATTAAAAGATTCCCTGAAATTCATGAAACTGGATGATGTCTTTTCTTTCTTTACGTTTTTTAAAGACAGGGTCTTGCTCTGTTGCCCAGGTTGGAGTGCAGGGGCATGCTCTTAGGCCACGACAGCCTTGAATTTCTGGGCTTAACTAATCTTTCCACCTCAGCATCCCAAATAGCTAGGACTACAGGCTTGTGCCACCAAGCACAATTTAGTTTCGTTAATTAAAAAAAAATTTTTTTTTATAAGCATGAAGTCTTGCTGTGTTGCACAGGCTGGTCTTGAACTCCTAGCCTCAAGAGATCCTTCTGTCTTGGCCTCCAAAAGTGTTGAGATTACAGGGATGAGCCACCGACTCCAGCCAGAACTAGATTATGTCTGTGTCTTTTCCAGTTCTAAACTACTATGCTATGTCAGCTTGGGCAATTTATAATACAGTAAGAGGAGTCTTAAATTTTACAATGCCAAATTACTTGTCTAAAAATACATAGAGAAAATAATTTGTCACGTACTCTTCCCCAGTGTGTTATATAAATATTCATGCATTTTGTGACTTTTTTTTTTTTTTTTGGACAGTCTCACTCTGTCGCCCAAGCTGGAGTGCAGTGGTGCTATCTCAGCTCATTGCAACCTCCACCTCCCAGGTTTAAGCCATTCTCCTGCCTCAGCCTCCTGAGTAGCTGGGACTGCAGGTGCCTGCCACCACACCTGGCTAATTTTTGTATTTTTGCTAGAGAGGAGGTTTCGCCGTGTTGGCCAGGCTGGTCTCTAATTCCTGACCTCAGGTAATCCAACTGCCTAGACTTCCTAAAGTTCTGGGATTATAGGCATGAGCCACTGTGCCCGGGCGCATTTGTGACTTCTGAAGAGGAAAATGTTATCTTAAAAGTTTTTTGGTGGTGTTATTTGTGTGTAGCTGAACCATTTTTTAATTTAAGTTATAATTAATGTTTTAATTTTGAAATCTTGAGGTAGGGGTTAACAAATCCTTGCTGCATTCTAAGAAACTCAATGCTCACTGACTAAAGACCAGATTCAGTCAATCTCCTTTTCAGGATCTCTGAGATTAGGGCTTCAGGACAGAAAACCTGGTGTGGAAGGCTAGTGTTTTTAAGTATAAACAGGTGTACTGCAGCCCTAGGGCTGTTCTTACTTAGACCTTGGTTATATTAATTAAAAGAATGACACTGATATATCATTTTCTTGAAAAGTGTTTTTATTACTGAAATAGTGAATACTAAATCATGCCCCAAGGCAAAGCTTGTTTCTAATAGAACAGATGTACATTGGGTGTTTTTCCTGCTTAACATTTATTGATACCCATCCCTAGCATTCAGTCTGATACCAAATTCTGCTGACTTTATTTGTCCAGTATCCCTGCTGCTACTACCTTAATTTAGGTTCTTATATTTCATTTGTTATTTCAATTCTTAATTACAAGCCTGTATTGCTCAGACCTGTACCATTGCAGTAGCCTCGAAACTGTTCTGTCAAGTCTAGTCTTTTGTGCTTTCTAGAAATAATCTCTAGAAAGCACATAGATCATGTAGTGTGCTTAAAAACCTTGGGTACTGCCTCATTGTTCAAAGAGGTATTGCCCTTATTTGGGATTTTTTTTTTTTTTTTTTTTTTTTTTTTTTGTCTTTCCCTTCTTAGCATGCACTTTCTGGTCAAACTGTTCACTGTTCCCTGAACATGTCCTTTTATGCCACTGTCCTGCCGTCTTGAAGACTTACCTCTTTGCTGCCTGGTAAATGCCAGCTTCTGCTTCAAGACCCAGCTCATGTTAACTCTTTGGAGAAACCTCCCTTGATTCTTTTGTTTTTGTGACAGGGTCTTGTTCCTTTGCCCAGAGTGGAGTGCAGTGGCATGGTCAAAGCCCACTGCAGCCTCAGAACTTCTGGGCTTAGGCAATCCTCCCACCTCAGCCTCCCAAGTGGCTGGGACTACAGGCATGTGGCATCATACCCAGCTAATTTTTTCTCTTTTTGAGAGATGGGGCCTCCCCATGTTGTCCAGGTTGGTCTTGAACTCCTGGGCTCAAATGATACTCCCACCTTGACGTCCCAAAGTGCTGCGATTACAGGCATGAGCCATTGCTGGGCCTTGATTTTTGTCTTTTGTGATTATTGAAGTACTTTGTGCTATGTCTATATACCACACAATCATTTTGTACTGGAATTTCTTGTTTATATTTGCTGCCCCATATCTGCCCTTGTGAGGCCCTCAGGGGTAGAGACTAACCTGTTGTTGAATCTTCAGAGGCAAGGTCTTTTGTATACTTCATATATATTTAGAGTTCAGTCTGTTCTTCTGATCTCTTATTTAAAATGTTTTCTTTTTAAAATAATTGGGTGGTATATTGGTTAACCCCCTCTGCAAATGGGTTTATTCACTTAAAATCTTTGGGAAATGGCTTGGAAATACTGCTACACTACTTTTCTTTTTCACTTCAGTTTCTAGTTTTACTCTTTGCATCCTCTCTTGTTGCTCTTAAGATGATTCCCTTGATTATCTGTCTCTCTTTCAAGTTCATGCCTGCTTTTCTGCTTATAGCTGATACAACAGTTGATTGCTAAATAGGATTCTTCTGAAGCAGTGTCTGTTTTAAAACAGTGATCCCTCTTAGGAGGGCTCCCGTAGAATGCCTTCTGAAGTTCTCTTCTGCTCTGTGCTCACTGGCTGAAAAGTTTTAGAAACAGAGTGACTAGAGTGGTCTAGATTCAGAATACAGTGTAAGAAAGAAAAGAGATTAAAAATTGAGAAAATCGTAAAGTCTGTATTCTTCAAGAGATTTTGCAGCTGAATGGGACTCAGAATAGTTATAGTTCTCTTGGGCTAGAGAATTTTTTGAACTGATAAATAATTCACATACCAGAATTTTCTCTCTTCTTTTTCAGGAGCCACCTCCTAGATAATCTTCCTTTTCAGCTGGTGCTGTTTTATAAATGAAGCCTCTGAATTGTTCATTACTATTTTCAGAACTCTTTGATCTAATATGTTTTATGAGAGAAGACATTTTTCCTGATGAATTGGAGTGTTTTGATTAAAATGATTTTTTATGTTTTAAGTTAATTTATTAGACATTTGTAAGCACTTAATTTTTGGGGCACAGTAAGTGTGGAGACTAATGCTGAACTACAAAGTTGGTTTCTTAATAGATGTTATGTAGAAACTTCTGTAATCTCAGTACCTAGTTAAAAAAAATTTAGAATTAGGAAATGGTCTATACAGAAGTGAGTAAGTTAAGTACAGTGACCAGATTGATCCCTAGATGGGGGGATTTTTGCTAATGTAATATTAGATTTAATCCTTATAGTTGAATCAACTGATGGTAATGCCATGAATAAATTTGATCCTTTTGTGATTTTGAAAGATGTATTTTCAGAATTAACTTTATTACCCTCATAACATACTCAGAGAACATTGGTGTAAAGATAATGTGTTGTTTTTCTTGGTGGCCAATATAATCTTTTAAAGGAACTTTTTAGTTTTGATGTCCGTGGAAGTTTTTGTTCTCTGTTTAATGATCTTGTCAAGTAACTACCACCTCATTACCTATTCCTATTCCCCTGTCATTTATCCAGGCAGTAGAGGTTTTCTTTCTTTCTTTTTTTTTAAGAGACAGAGTCTCTCTGTTGCCAGGCTGGAGTGCAGTAGCACAATCTCAGCTCACTGCAACCTCCGTCTCCCAGGTTCAAGCGATTCTCCTGCCTCAGCCTCCCAAGTAGCTGGGACTACTGGCACGTGCCACCACATCTAGATAATTTTTGTATTTTTACTAGAGACGAGGTTTCACAGTGTTGGCCAGGATGGTCTCGATCTCTTAACCTTGTGATCCACCCACCTCGGTCTCCCAAAGTGCTGGGATTACAGGTGTGAACCACTGCACCTGGCCTAGAGTTTTATATTAAATAGTGCTTTAGGAATGAGAGATTTATTTGTAATTTCTGTTCAGCTATCTTGTCTATAAAGCAAAATTCATACTTACAGTAGTTTTTATTCTCTAGCTTCTCAGTTAATAGGCAGTGTGGTGAATTGGAAAAACCCTGCAAACTAACACAATGACAAGTACACCTTGGATTTTTTTTTGTAGTTCTCTTGCCATTTTAACTTTTGTAATCTGCTGATGAATCAGACTTTAGAGGAAAGAGGTAAGAGCTGACCTTCTGACTTCCTCCATATAACTGAGTAAATCTGTCTGGATTGCAGATTTCATTTTTTTTTCCCTTGTTTTTTGAGACAGAGTTTTATTCTTGTTGCTCAGGCTGGAGTGCAGTGGCACAATCTCGGCTCACTGCAACCTCCTCCTCCATGGTTCAAGCTATTCTCCTGCTTCAGCCTCCAAGTAGCTGGGATTTCAGGCATGTGCCACCATGCCTGGCTAATTTTGTATTTCTGATAGAGTCAGGGTTTCTCTGTGTTGGTCAGGCTGGTCTCAAACTCCTGACCTTAAGTGGTCTGCCCGCCTTAGCCTCCCAAAGTGCTGGGATTGTAGGCGTGAGCCACTGTCCCGTCTGTAGATTTCATTTTTAAGAGGGTGATATTTGTGGTGTTCTTGTGTTTATATATTTTTTCGTCTAAGAAAGTAGGCTTTTTGACTGATGGCTTGTTCTTTAGAGTCAGAATATCTTTCATGTGTAGATAAACCAAAATTCTTCTCTAGTTCTGTGATGGAGGACATAATTTGACCTTCAAGTTAGTGAATATTTGCATTAAGTTGTGCAATATACTTTATTGTATATGAATGAACACATATTTTATTCTTGTCATAGACTTTTTAGAATCAGGAAGCAAGGCTTGTTGGGTCTCTGCTGCGTTACTGCAAAAGCAATGTGAGAGTGATGAATGCAGAGCAGTTAGTATAGCAACCAGTTTTCAGTTGTATCTTATATGGTTGGAAAGTTCCTCATCTAAGCACAATCATTTATTTTAATCATTAACCTTTTCCTTATTTTCTCCCTCAAAGACGTGCGCCACCCCTATCCAAAAAAAAAAAAAACCCGCCTAAGCCCTATAATTAAACCAAAAAAAGGGCTTCTGGCAAATAAAGTTGATTTACTTTTCTTTCTTTACCTCTGGCCTTTCAAGATTCAGAGACTGAAAAGTACTGAAACAAGTCACACTTTTCCCTCTATCCTGCCCACAAAAACTTTCAGATGACATGAAGCAAGAAAGAACTAACTAGATAGTTGACTTTTGAGTAAACTCAGGCTTTCTTTCCCATCTTGTGGTAGATAAGAATAACGTTGGACTAGATACTGGTGTGAAGGTAAGAGTAGGATTATTGTTGAGAATATGGGAAATATATTCAAAATATATGAAGCTGTATTCCAGTGTAAATATGCTAAGTTGATGATCTCTTCCAGTCATCACGAAAACCACTTTATGCCCTGGTGAAACTGACAACATGGGTTGTTTCTGAAGAGATGCATGTTATAATTTATGGGGTGTGCTGTGTGTGTGTGTGTAATGGTAATGATGGTATTCATACTGAATTTACTGCTAAAATGTTATAATCTATTGCCAGTTAAAATTACCCAGGAATGAAGATAGAGCATTTTGAAAATACAAGTTAATGAGAAAATACTTTGCTGCACAAAAATAGAATTTATTTGTTGCATTTCTATACCACATCATCAAATAATATGAAATAATTAGATTTTATCTCCTGATAAAACTTGTGTGAAGTAAATGCTATAGACTAATGTGCAATTTTTGAATTATTTAGTCTGTATTTAAGAAAATCCAACAAGTATTATATTGCAACCAGTATAAAAACAGCATTTGCCATCCTCATTTAAAAATTTTCAGCTTTACTAAAGTATAATTGGCATGTAACAAACTTCACTTTTAAAATATCTGGGAAACCACCACCATGAAGATAATGATCACATCTGTCACCCCTAAAAGATTTCCACTGCCTTTTGGTAATTCCTCCTTCCTGCTCCTTTGTCACAGGCAGCCACTAATCTGCTTTCTGTCACTATAGATTAGTTTGCATTTTCTTGAATTTTATATAAGTGTAAAAATAGGCATTTTTAATTTTTTTTTTTGATTTGGCTTCTTTCAGTCATGGTTGAGATTAATCCATGTTTATTTTGTTATTGCTGAATGATATTCCATTGGGTGAACAGTCTGCAATTTGACTGTCCCTTCACCTGTTTGAGGAACATTTGAGTTGTTTGCAGTTTCTAGCTCTTACAGATAAAGATGTTGTGTACATCCCTGAACAAGTCTTTGTGTGGACAATACTTTCACTTCTCTTGAGTAGCTACCTAGGAGTGGAATTACTAGATATTTTGAACTTTTTAAGAAACTAACAAGCTGATTCTCAAAGTGTGTATCACTTGAAATCCCACCAGCACTGTATGAACTCCAGTTTCTTCATATCCTTGTCAGCCTTGATATGGTCAGTCTGTTTAATTTTAGGCTGGTGGCAGGTGTTTAGTGGTAAGATAGCTCATTGTGGTTTTAACTTCTGTTTCCCTAATAACTAATGATGTTGAACCTGTTCTCGTGTGCTTATTTGCCTCTATTTTTATATTTATCTACTTACTTATTTTGAGATGACGTCTCGCTCAGTTGCCCAGGCTGGAGTGCTATGGCCCAGTCTTGGCTTACTGCAACCCCTGCCTCCTGGGTTTAAGCTGTTTTCCCACCTCAACCTCCCGAGTAGCTGGGACTGCAGGCATGTGCCACCATGCCTGGCTAATTGTTGTGTTTTTAATAGAGATGGGGTTTCACCATGTTGGCCAGGCTGGTCTCAAACTCCTGGCCTCAAGTGATCCGTCTGCCTTGGCCTCCCAAAGTGCTGGGATTGCAAGTGTGAGCCACTGCGCCTGGCGCCCCCTGTATATTTTTTAAATGTCTTCATGTTGTTGACTCATTTTTTCAATTGGTTGTTTGACATTACTGAATTGTCCTTTATCCTAGATTCGTGTATGTATTTTAAGGGTGTCTTTTGGAAGAACAGACTTAACTTTTTTGTGTGTGTCATAGTCATTACCAAACCCAAGAACACTAAGATTTTCTCATAGCTTTACCTTTAGAAGGTTTATAATCTTAACTGTTATATTAAGTACTTGGATCCATTTTGAGGTAATGTTTGAATACATATTTGTAAGGCTGTGGTCCGTTCATTTTAAAAAAAAAAATGTGACTAATTGTCCTGGCACTATTTATTGAAAACATTATCCTTTTCTTACTTAATTGCCTTGGTATCTTTGAAAATCAGTGGGCTGTAGATATGTGAGTCTCTTTATTTTGTTTCATTGATCTTTCTTTACACCAATACTGTTAGTTAAATAATGTAGCTTTTTATAAGTCTTGAAAATTAGGAAGTATAAAACCTTCAGTTTTTTTTTTAAGAGTTCTTTTGGATATCCTACATCATTTGCATCTCCTTTAAAATGTTGGAATCAACTTGTCAATTTTGACATAAAAGGGATCCTGGAATTTTTATTAGGATGCATTGCATATGTAAATACATTTGGGAAAAATTACCAGTCCAAAACGTTGGACTCAGTATTCCAATCCATGAACATAAGTATCTGCATTTATTTAGGTCTTCCCTCTGCAGTGTTTTGTAGTTTTCAGTCTCATTTGTCAGATTTATCACTGTGTATTTCATATTTTCGATGCTGTGTAAATGTTACTATTAAAATACCAATTTCTGATTGTTTCCAGGTAGTTTATATACATATTACATTTGTATATCTTGTTTCCTGTAACTTTGCTAAACTTAATAGGTTCAAGGAACTTTTTTGTAGATTCTTTAGAATTTTCTCCATAGACAATTTTGTCTGTCAATTGAGGCAGTTTTTACTTTCCTTCCAATGTGGAAGCCTTTTATTTCTTTCATTTACCTGTTGTGGTGGCTACAACCTCCAATACAGTGTTGAATAAAAGTTTTGAGCATGGATGTTCTTGTATTAGTAAGTGTGATGTTAGCTATAGTAAACATTTAATAGGTTTAGGGAATTTTTTCTGTTTTAATTTGATGAGAGGTTTTTCTTAGTCTGCATCTTGCTCTGTGGCCCAGGCTGGAGTATAGTGGTGCAATCACAGGTCACTGCGGCCTCAAACTCTGGGTTCAACCTGTCCTCCTGCCTCAGCCTCTTGAGGGCTGGGACCAATGCACCACTATGCCTATTTTTTTTGTTGGGGCAGAGGGTGGTGGGTAGAGATGGGATCTCACTGTATTGACCAGGCTGGCCTGGGACTGGCCTTAGGCCATCGTCCCACCTTGCCTTGGCCTCCCAACATGCTGGGATTACAGGCGGGAGCCATCGTGCCCAGCCCACTGAGCGTTTTTATTAAGGAATAGAAGTTGGATTTTGTCAGATATCTTTTCCTCCTCCTACATTTAGTAAGACAGTCACACAGTTTTCATAATGCTGGATGGATTACATTGATTGATTTTTGATTTTAGGAATCCTAGAGCAATTTGGCATTCCTAGATTAAATCTCTTTGTCTTGATGTATTCTCATGATGAATAATCCATGTTGGATTATTTTATTAAGAAAATTTGCATCTGTGGTCATGAAGGACATTGGTCTGTACTTATTTTTGCCTTCTAGGATATTTGTCTGGTTTTGGATTCCCGCTAATGTGGTTCTCATAGAATGAGTTGGAAAATGTTCTGCCCTCTTTACTTTTTTAGAAGAGTGTGTGTAGAATTAAAACTACTTTTTTCTTAAATGCTCGGTAGAATTTACTAGTGAAGCCATCTGGGCTAGGATTTTCTTTCTGGGGAGGTTTTACTACAGATTCAATTTATTTCAAATACATAAGAGTGTTGAGATTATTTATTGTTGAGTGACCTTTGGTAGTTTGTACCTTTCAAGGCACTTAGGAATTTGTTCCTTTTATTGAAATAACGTTCGTGAGATTTCCTTATCGTAGAATCTGTAGGGATGCCACTTCTCAGTTTTCATTGGTAATTTGTCTTTGTTTTTTGATGAGTCTGAGTTATCAAGATTTTACTGATTTCAACAAGCTATGATTTCACTGCCTTTTTGTTTTTGTTTTGTATTTCATTGATTTCTCATCTGATCTTTATTATTTTCTTTTTATTTATGTTGAGTTTCATTTGCTCTTCTGTTTTTAGTTTCTTAAGGTGTACACTTTGCTCCTTAATTTGAAACTTTTTGGTTTTTTCAACTGTGGTTGTTTGGCGCTAAATTTTTTTCTGTCAAGTTCTACTTTAGTTGTAACCCACAAATTCTGATATCTTTGTATTTTCATTTGCATTCAGTTTCAGATGCTCTTTAATTTTTCTTTTAATTTTTTTTATCTCACAAGTTATTTAGAACTGTCAGTTACTAGATCTGTGAGGATTTTCCAAATACTCTTCTGTTTTTGCTTTCTAGTTAAGTGATGTTCATCTTTGTTACTTTGGTGCATAAACATTTAAAATTATGTCTTGAATTGACCCCTTTTTCATTATGAAATAAACCCACTTTGTCTTTAATAATAGTATTGGCTCTGAAATGGATTTGGCCATTATTAATATAACCACTCCAGCTTTGTTTTGACTATGTTAGCATGGCATCCTTTTACTGTATTTGTGTCTCTGTATTTGAAATCAGTTCCTTACAGGCAGTATGTAGTTGGATTTTGTTTTTCTAATCAGATATCAGAATCTCTGACTTTTAATTGTGATTAGTAGACCATTTATATTTAATGTGATTATTGACATGATCAGTTTTAAATCCCCCTTCTTGCAGTTTTTCTGTTTTCCCACCCATTCTTTGTTTCCACTTTACTTTTGGCTTTAGTTATTATTTTTGTTTTGTTTTGGTTTTGGCTTTGGTTATTTTTAAAAATATAATTTATGTCTTTTATTAACTTAATAGCTTTAATTCTAGTTATTTTATTTATTTATTTATTTATTTTGAGACAAGCTCTTGCTATGTTTCCCAGGCTGAAGTGAAGTAGGGCAATCTCGGAAGCCCACCTCAGCTTCCTGAATAGCAGGGACTACAGGCACATGCCACTATGCCTGGCTAATGTTTTTATTTTTTTTGTAGAGAAGGGGTATTGCCATGTTGCTCAGGCTAGTCTTTAACTCCTGAGCCAAAGGATCCACCCGCCTTGGCCTCCCAAAGTACTGGGATTACAGGGATGTTCCACCGCTCCTGGTCAGTTATTTTAGTTGCTTTAGTATACTTCTTTAACTCAATCAGTTTGCTTAGCTTTAAGTAATATACATCTTCACTTAAAGTTTAATGCTTTATCAAAGCTCCTTTTTTCCTTCTGGCCTTCTTGCTGCTATTGTCATACATTTACTTGTACATATGTTGTAACCCTCCTCACAGTGTTGTTATAATTTTTACTTATTGTTTAAACATTTAAAATATATAACAAATTTCCCACCTGTTTACTATTTCTGGTGCCCTTCATTCCTTTGAATAGATCCACATTTTCATTTGGTAATTTTTTTTCTACCTAAGGGACTTTTAGTATTTCTTATAGTGTAAGTCTGTGCTGATTACTTTTTTAAAAATGTTGCAGAGTTTTTATTTTGCCACTTTTCTAGTAATAGCTTTATTAAGGTATAATTCACATATTATACAGTTTATCCATTTAAAGTGTGCAGTTCATTGGCGGTTAGTACATTCACAAAGTATGAACCTTTGCCATATTTTGTTACCACACCCCCACCCCCACCCCACTCAAGGAATCCTGTACCTTTTAGCCATCACCTTCTAGCCTTCCCCAGCTCCCAGCCCTAGGTTAGCCTTTGAAAGAGTTCTTGTCTCTAAAGATTTCCTTTATCATAGAATTTTGTATAAATGGAATCATACAATATTTGGTCTTTTGTGACTCTTCTTTCAGTAGCATAGTTCTCAAGGTTCATTTAGTTGTAGTGCTTGTATCAGTACTTCATTCTTGCTTATGGCTGAATAATACTCCATTGTATAGATGTGCCACATTTTCTTATCCACTCATCAATTGATGGACATTTGTGTTCTACCTTTTGATTATTTATAATAATGTTATTGTGAACATTTGTATACATATTTGTGTGGTTATATGTCCTCTTGGGTATATACCTAGCAGTGAAATTGCTGAGTCAAGTAAGAACTGCTTTTAACCTTTGGAGGAAATGCTGCAGTTTTCCAAAGTGGCTATAGCATTTTACATTCCCACCAAAAGTGGTTTCCCATTTCTTGCCCTTGTTTCAAAACATATTGTCAATGTGTATAAAATTTTTAGGTTCAGTTTATCTTTTTTTTTTTTTTTTTAAGACAGTCTCACTCTGTCACCTAGGCTGGAGTTCAGTGGGGTGATCTTGGCTCACTGCAACCTCCACCTCCTGGGATCAAGTGATTCTTGTGCCTCAGTGAGTAGCTGGGACTACTGGCATGCACCACCATGTCCGGCTGATTTTTGTATTTTTAGTAGAGACGGTGTTTCACCATGTTGGCCAGGCTGGTCCTGAACCCCTGACCTCAAGTGATCCGCCTGCCTCCCAAAGTGCTGGGATTACAGGCGTGAGCCACAGTCCCTGGTCAGTGTTTGATTATCATTCTAATCTTTGTTCTTTAAAATATGTCTTGGTTTCTCTGACTTAAGATTTCACTTAATCATTGTTTTGTTTTGTTTTGTTTTTTGTTAAGCATTTTGATTATAATAGGCCTGGGTATAGTTTTCTTCATATTTCTTGGGCTTGGGGTTTGCTGAGCAGCATTTTGCCTTCTTATTTAAAGCTTTTATATCCTGTTGGGAAATATATAGAATTTTATAAAATGAGAATGTTAAATCCTCATTCATACTAAGAAAAATGCCATAGCCTGTCTGGCCAAGAAGAGCTAGAATCCTTTAGATTGCCCTTGGTTGCTACTATACCTTTCTCCTTGGAAAAATTTCTTTAAGAAAGGCCTTAGAGGTATTGTCCAACCATTACCCAAAATCCAGTGATTGGCACAAGGTTATGGAGCAGGTTAATAGTTAATACAGCCTGCACTGACTCCTGGTCAAGCCTTGGGTCTTCCCATCAAATTGTACCACCTCTCTGACAAACCAAGTACTAGGAATATGACCAGGGATACAACTCTGGAGCCTGTAAGTGTGACTGTTGCTGTGCTCTATATTTTAGATTCCTTTACCTCTAAGAAAGAGAAAGAAATGGTATGCCTTATTCCCCTTACTTTCTCCCCCATCCGTCTTTCCCTGTTTTTCAAAACTATGGCAGACACATGTGTATTTCATAATGAAATAAAAACTATCTCAATTTTCAGCTCTTTCATTTCTCCATACAAACACTTCTGTGAAACTATTTTTTGTTATAGTCCATAAACAATGATAACTACCTTAGACTGCCAGTTTTGTTACTTTAGGAAGTCTATGATTTGGGTTGGCTTGCTATTCTCAAACAGCAGTTAGCTTGACCAACTTTTTTATTTGGTACAATGGGCTTTGGGGGAACTTGCTTTCTCTTGACATATGTTTCTGTTCTTCTGCCCACCTAATTTCCTCCTAGCAGGAAGTATATATGAGTGTGGGTTGGTGATTTTAAGTTACCATCTGTATCACATCTATAGCACTTCCTTTCCCTTTGTAAGATTTCCTTTGTTTTTAGAATCCTCTCATATTGGTTATTTGATGTTTTTTGTAGATAATTGTGGAGTACCTGGAGGATTCTGGCTGAAGTGGAATGCTTTACATGTCTTTATCCTTTTTGAAGCTTATCTGATTGGCTGTACATTCCCATGCATTAGAAACAGATTGTCGAGTAATATGGAACATCCAGCCACCTTGTCTCATAGAATTCAGGAAGTACGTCTATGTTCCTGAAGTATCTTCCAGAGTTTGGGAGGAATGGAAAACTAAAATGTTATCATTGTGAGAAATCTTTTTTAAAGTCAAATGTGTTGAGGTATGATAATATAGTACAAGTAACTCTTTCTGGTGTATAGGTTCTGTGAATTTTGAGGAATTTAAGTTATATGATGACAATCAAGAAAAAAGAATATATTTCCCTAATCTCAGAAAGCACCATTTAGCAGTGTGTGAATTCTAATTACTATGCATCCTCCTCAGTACTTTGGTATTTCCAGATTGTTTTTTGTTTTTAAAACAGCCATTATTGTAGGTATGTAGTGGTAACTCATTGTAGTTGTAATTTTCATTTCTCAGATGACTAGTAATAACCATCTTTTCATGTGCTTGTGTGAGTCGTGTATATATTTATTTGATGATGTGAATTCAGATTTCTTGCCACAATGTCTAGATTGTGTTGCTTTCTTATTACTGAGTTTCTAGAGATTTCTGTATATTCTGAATAACAGTTTTTATGTAGGTGTTTGTTTTGTAAATATTTTTACTCAGTCTGTGAATTTCCATTTCATTTTCTTTTGATTTTGACTTTCCATTTTCTTAATGGTGTCTTTTGAATAGCAGAAATGTTTAATTTTTATGAAATCCAGTGTATCAGTTTTTCTTCTTTTTGGCTTTTGCTTTTCATTTGAGTTCTATATGGAGACAGATAGGGACCGAGGTTCTTAATTTTGATGAATGGTATCCCATTATTTTCTGCACCATTTGTTGAAAGACTCTCTTATCCATTGAATTAGATTGGCATATTTGTAAAAAACCTGATTACTATTCATATTTATGTGTGAGTGAGTTTATTTCTGGACTCTCTGTTTTGTTCCACTGACTCTGTCTGACCTTTTACCAATATCATGCTGTCTTAAAAATTATAAGTAGGTAAATCATGAAATCAAGTAGCATCAGCCCTTCAGTTTGGTACATTTTTCCGAAATGGTTTTGACTGTTCTAGGTGTTTTCTTTTTCCATGTGAATTTTAGAGGCAGCTTGTCAGTTTCTGTAAAACTTGCTGGAATTTTGACAAGATTGCATTGAATGTGTAGATCAATACTGTTCAATAGAATTATCTGTAATGATGGAAATGTTCTGTATTTACACTGTCCAGTGTGTGGTAGTCATTAGCCATATATGACTATTGAGTACATAAAATGTTGCTTATAAAATTGGAGAAATGAATTTAAGTTCATTTCTTTAATTTATTTAAATTCAAATATAGTCCCATGTCACTAGTGGCTATTGTATAACATAGATAGCAAAACATAGATTATTTTGGGCACAATTATAGATTGTTTTGACTTCTTAAAGTCAGTATCAAGTCTTAAAGCCCACAAATGTGGTATATCTCCCTATTGAGTCCAGAAATTTGAGATTGCAACATATGTAACATCTTACAGTACATATTTTGTCAAACTTACCCTGGAGTATTTCATGTTTTTCGAATGTTATTGTAAGTGATATTTTTTCTTCTTTAATCTTTTCATTGTTAATTGCTAGTATGCAGAAATAAAAATGATTTTTGTATATTGACTTTGCATCCTCTGCCTTGCTTAGCTTCATTTATTTTATTCTAGTAATTATTTGTAAGTTCTTTGGGATTTTCTGCATAGACAATCATGTAAACTGTCAGTAAAGACAGTCTTTTATCTTTTCAGTATATATGTGTCTTATGTATTTATTTCTTTTAGTGCATAGGTTAGAATCACCAGCTAGTTTTGACCAAAAAGTCTTAGTTGAGTTTTCAAAATTATTATGAAGGATACATTGAATTTTAATGCTTTGATTGCATCTATTGAGATGATTGTATGGGTTTTCTTTAATTTGTTGACATGGTGAATTACTAATTTTTCAAGTATTGAACCATGTTTGCATTCATGATATAAGACCCACTTGATCATCATATTTTTTATGTATATATATATATATATATATTGCTGCGTTCAATTTACTAATAAATTGGATCCATGTTCTTGAGAGAGATTGATCATTATGATCTATGTTATCTGTATTTTCTTTGTCTAGTTCTGTTCTGGTAATGCTTGTAACATTGAGGTGAGAAATGTGTCTTGTCCACCTGCTCAGCCCCAAACACATACACACATTGTGTAGAATTCTTTCTTAAAAAGAAAGGTTACTTTGATGGGAAGAGGGAGGGGTGTTTTGTTTGGTTTAATTGTTGAAAGTTTTGAAGCACATACTAGTTACTTTTTTATTTGTATTTTTTTTGAGACAGAATCTCACTCTGTCTCCTAGGCTGGAGTACAGTGTTGTGATCATGGCTCACTGCAGCCTGACCTCCAAGGCTCAGGTGATCCTCCCACCTTAGCCTCCCAAGTAGCTGGGACCATAGGTGTGTGCTACCTTGCTCGGCATATTTTTAAGAAAAATTTCTTATAGAGGCGGAGTCTCCCTGTGTTGTCTAGGCTGGTCTCAAACTCCTGGGCTCAAAAGATCCTCCCTTCTAGGCCTTCCAAAGAGCTGGGATTACAGGTGTGAGCTACTGTGCCCAGCCTAGTTTAATAGATATAAATCTATCTGTTTATTCCTTTATGTTATCTGGTTATTCCTTCTTGAGACAGAGTTTTACTCTGTAGCCCAGGCTGGAGAGCAGTGGTGTGATCATATCTCATTGAGTGCAACCTCCAACTCCCAGGCTCAAGCGATCCTCCCATCTTGGCCTCCTGAGTAGCTGGAACCAAAGACACAGGCTGTCACATCCAGTTAATTTTTGTATTTTTTGTAGAGATGGGGTTTTGCCATGCATGTTTCCCAGACTGGTCTTGAACTCCTGGGCCCAAGCAATCCACGTGCTTTGGCCTCTCAAAAGTGCTATGATTACAGGCGTGAGCCACCATGCCCAGCCTAATTTTTATTTTGTTTTATTTTTTAGTGTAGATGAGATCTCACTATATTGCCCACGCTGGTCTCGGACTCCTGGGTTCAGGCAGTCCTCCTGCTGCAGCCTCTCAAATATTTATTCTTCAGTGAACTTTGGCAATTTGGAAAAATTAGAGATCACACTGCATTTAAGCTGTCAACTGTAATATGAATATAATATTTCATATTTCTCCTTTATTATCCTTTTAATTTCTGTAAGACTTCACATGGTATTTCCTCTTTTGTTCCCAATACAGAGAATGTTTATCTATTTTTTTTTTTTTTTTGGTTTGATACGCTACCACTTTTAAAACTTAAGGAAAAAAACCATAATGCTTCAAATGAATAGAAAAGCTTCCAGAATGATAAACCCCTATATGCTTACCACCTAATAGGTGCTACATGTGGTAGCTGGAAACGTAACTAGCGAACTCTATAGGCTAGTTGGTGGACATTAAAGGTGCTTGCCGTTTGTTGCTGTTGTGAATAATGCTGCTATAAGCATCTCTGTAGCAGTCTTTGTATGCACATATATATTTTTTTCCTTGAGTGGATATGTAGGAGTAGATTGCAGAGTTGTGTAGTAACGAGATGTTTTAACTTTTAAAGAAACGCCATGCTGTTTTCCAAAGTGGTAATTTTATGTTACCACCAACATATGAGGGTTCCACTTTCTCCATGTTCTCACCAACACTTTGTATTTTTTTAATTATAGCCTTTTGAGTTGGTGTATTGTGAAACCTCCTTGTGATTTTTTTTTTTAAATTTGCATCTTTCAAATGACTAATGATTTTAGCACCATTTTTTGTCATTGGCCATTTGTAGATTTTCTTTGGTCAAGTGTCATCTAGTCACGTTTTACCAATTTTAAACATTGGGTTGTCTGTCTTATTTACTGAGTTGTAAACAGTTGAGGAATGAGCTTCACCAGATACCAGATATGCTGGTGGCTTGATTTTGGACTTTAAAGGCTCCAAACTGTGAGCAGTAAATTTCTATTTATAAATTACCCAGTATCAGGCATTTTGTAACAGCATCCTGAATGGACTAAGAGTTCAGTTTATAATTTATTTTTATAGACGTGTATTTTTCAAGAAGGTAATTTTATCAGTGAAACAATGAGGTATACTTCACTAGCCTGTTTTTAGCCGATTTCTAAGACCGTGTTGGGATACTGCCTTGATTCTTGGTTTTTAGTTTTCTTATCTCAAAACGGAAAAACTATTTACTGTATCTGTATTTCTGTTCTGAACCTTCTGGATGTATGTTAATCTACTAGTCTCTCCCCACCCCTGCCCCTGCCCCTACCCCATTAGTAGGAGATACATTTCAAGACCTCCCAGTGGTTGCCTGAAACTGGATAGAACCGAACCCTAGATAAATCATGTTTTTATATGTACATTCCTATGATAAAATTTAATTATACATTAAGTAGAGCTAAGAGATTAACAAAAATAAGCTGATTATTTTTGCATTTTGGATCATGATTAAGTCAAATGAGGTGACTTGAACACAAGACTGATAGTACCTCAGTCGAACTGAGATGGCTGTTGAAAGGCAGATGGTGTCTACAACGTGGCTACCTTAAACAAGTGGAACAGTGAAGGATTTATTTTATCATGCTGTTGAGAACAGCATGCAACTCAGATCTTAAGAATTATTTATTTCTGGAATTTTCCATTTTAATATTTTTGGACCACAGTTAAAGGAAAGTCTCAGATGAAAGGAGATTACTGTACTACAAATCTGTGAAAAGTTTTCATTGTATTACTTTGTAGTAAAAAGCAATAAATATTCTCATCCTAGGCCTACTCAGGTCGTTTTCTCGAAGAACAAGTAATCAAGCCACAGACTAATTAGTTTACAAAACATAGAAATTTATTTCTCACAGTTCTGGAGACTGGGAAGTCCAGTGCCAGCAGATTGTGTCTGGTGAGGGCTGAGGGCTGCTCTCTGCTGCCAGCCTTGATGCTATGTCACATGGCAGAAGGGCAGAAAGGCCTTGCTAATTCCCTCTAGCCCCTCTTTTTGTTTTATTTTTTGTAGAGTTATCATCTCCCTGTGTTACCCAGGCTACTCTTGAATTCATGGCCTCAGGTGATCCTCACACCTCTGGCCTTTCCAGAGTGCTGGGATTACAGTGCATTCGACCCCCGGTCCTTTTATAAGGCGCTGATCCCATCCATAGGGCACAGCCAGAATGACCAAATCACCTCTTAAAGGTCCTACCGCTTAATGCTGTCACCTCAGATAGTGTTGCATTGGGATTTTCAGCATGAATTACGGAGGGGACACAAACATTCACACCATAGTAGGAGTATACATTTTCCAATTCGTATGTATTTTTTGCTTGCAAAAGATACAAATTTTTCTTGATTAAAAAGTAAAATTGACCTCCCTAAACTGGTGGTAAGATGGGAAAAAGTTATAATTGGGATTTCGTTGGTGCTTTACTGAGAAGCTTCTTTAATGAGAACTCTGTGAGAGAGTGAGTGAGTGACTTGGAGTGTCAGTGGAGTAACATGTAAGCCCTGGTGCAAGATTATTCCCGTCAGAAAATTAGCTGTGCCTTTTTGGAAGGTATCTCTTTTTTTTGTATTTTATACAGTTATATGGAGATTCATCTAACAGATGAAGCACCTGCATCATGCAGACATTTAACTTAACACAGTTTTTTTTCCAGCATAGTTGCAGCATAGTTGATGCACAGAAGTGCTAATCTGGAAAATAAGGACAGTGTTTTAATAAGCATGTCATAATCTTTTAAACATATATTATCTTGGAGCTTGCCTGAAATGGATTTCGAGTGTTTTCAAGTCTTCTCTGGTGATGATGGGTCCTATTGAGTTAACCACAGGCTTTTGGTTAGTCTCTAGTTAGTTAGCAAAGAGCTGCATGTAGCTATATAGGTAGTCTGATTTTGTCTTCTTACCAAGCATAGTCTGATAAACTGAATGGATCGTCCACGCTGAATGAGATGTTTTCCCTCAGTTACAAACCAGGAAGCATGTTTTGCACGCTCTTGAAGAAATGTGGATAACAGGTGACTGGACTTGACTTCATTCTTTAGTTTTTTTTCCCAGGCATGACAGGTCTTGCCCCCATTAGCTACACTTTCACTGTATGGTTTAATTAGGTTTTCCTTACAAGATTCAGCACTAATGATGCATTTTACGTTTCTGTTTTTGAAGAGCATTCTCTGACACATTAGTGTCTTTGGGAATGGGGAAGGGGAGGGCATTTGGGGAAGGAATGCTGATAGGACTGGGAGACTTGTGCTAGTACCTCAGCTCTAGGCTGCTCTACTTCACGTGGGCATAATGTGTGTAAAAAGGTGAACCTGCCAACAAATAATGGACTCTCATTTGGTGCAGTCTAAATGTAGTATCTCTTGTCGCTTATTTTCTTCATTAGCCTAGCTGCAAAAGAGGATTGTTTGGAACCCTTCTGAATCTTTCGGGACTGATAAGAATAAACCAACTTAGCTGTTAGCACATCTGAGGTGCATCAGTAGTTATTTGTCACCCATGAAATGGCTTTATAGGATATGGCAGATCCTTGTTTTTTTAAACATTAGTTAAACATTGAGATGGCTTCTTGTAACAGATGTATAAATTGGCTGAACCACCCTTAATCTTTGCTATTTGTTGTTTTAGAATTTGTCCTCTGGGCTAAAGCTGATTTCTCATTCTCCTTGTATGTAAAATGTCCTTTGTGTTTTGAGATGTCTATATGGTTTATAATATACTTTAAATTTTCTAAATAGCTTACAGTAAAAGATAAGTTATTATCTGATAAGGCTTAACAGTTCAATTATTTGCATATTTGTATAGATTGTGGAAAATAATGTACCTTATTGCTTTTCCCCTCTTACCTCTGAGAGGAAAATGTAACCACAGTGAAAGTGCCTTACTGTTGACTAGCTTTCAGATAAGAGCACAGACCTGAGGTAGAGTTCTGTGTGTTCTATGTGTTTAGTATTTAGGTAACTGCAGAGTTTTTATACCCATCAGCCTTTCTTAACCAGCTCTGAGAGAATTAAGCCCTCTTGCTCCAAGACTTCCATTGTAGACAGTTACCTTTTCCCCTATGCATTCAGAAGAGTACTAGTTATAATAGATACTTGAGAGAATTGAGAAAATAATCACTCAGATCATTTTTTGGGGGTGTTTTGTGGTTCAGACTGAGAAAGGCTATGGACCTAGAGAGTACATTCTGATACAATTATTTCTCATTCAAATTTACAAATGCCAAACAAAACTGGCGCAGATTTCTTAGTACTTTGAGACATCACCTGGTATATATTTTTGGCTTTCAGTAACCCAAATACTTAGTGAACCACCTGTAGTTCTTTCTTTCACAGACTGTAATACACTTTGGCTGCCCAAATTATTTGGAATTCCTGTACTTTTTTCTCTTATCTTACATAGGTTTTCTTTTCTGTTAGGGATGTTCCTTTTGTTCACCTCATTCACTGAACTTGTCATTTCCTTTGTGAAGCCCTTAGTCATCTGCCAGCACAAGGTTGGTATTCCCTCTTTTGTGCTGCAGTACCTACACTTAAAATGATTATCTTTCACATTTAAAAACAATGTTTTACAGAATTATCTCACTATTCCTATCTCTATGCATCCCTGGAGGACAGAGACTGTTAGGTTTGTCAACACCTAATGTGTGTTGGTTGAATGTTGAATGAGTTACTAATACACTTTTGCTATAAAAGATAGGCATTTTACAGTAAAGTTTTGCATTACTAGCAATGGCAGTGGCCGGGCGCAGTGGCTCATGCCTAGCACTTTGGGGGACCAAAGCAGGCAGATCACCTGAGGTCAGGAGTTCAAGCCTGGCCAACATGTTGGTGAAATCTCGTCTCTACTAAAAATACAAGAAAATTATCTGGGTGTCGTGGCTGGCGCCTGTAGTTCCAGCTACTTGGGAGCCTGAGGCAGGAGAATCGCTTGAACCTGGGAGGCAGAGGTTGCAGTGAGCCAAATCACACCACTGCTCTCCAGCGTGGGTGACAGAGCAAGACTTCATCTCAAAAATAAAAAAATTCAGAACAAAACATTCAATGGCAGTATATATCTGGACACCAAACAGAACACATTGGCCTGTGTGTAGACAAATACAATCACGGCTTTATTAAAATACCTCACTCAGCCCAGCTGAACCCATGACCATAGCCTGACTGGGGCATAAGAACATTAAAGTACATTATAAGTAATGTAAAACCATAATACTTCAAATACAGGTATGTAATTAATTGCAGAGAATGAGCCAGCATGGTATTTGATAGATAGACAGGGCTTCAAAGGAGATATGTACCCAGAAGACCTACATGAGATTGCCTGCGTTGTCGCTCCCTACTATCCTGAAAGGTCACCACCGTCTCTGGGCTTCTCATATCATTTTCTTATTTGTGAAATTGTTGTTTCTAGAGAACTTCTTGAATATATGAGCAAGTGTATTGAAAGTGAGAAGGCAACAAAGTAGACGTGTGAACTGCAGTGAAACCTAACAAATTCTAAGTTTGGATTGTTAAGAGGTTTCTATCACTTCTCTTGTCAGTCAGAGAGACTAATACATAAAGTCTGCCATATAGTGGATATTCAGTAAATATTTGTTGATCCAATGAAAGAGGTGAAATTCCAAGATAAAATTAACAAGATTGTTGATTGGGTTGAATTGGGGCTAGGTTGAATTGGGGCTCAAAAAGAGTAGTTTAGGCAAAAGGTGCCTCTGGAGAATGTCTAGAAGTGCCAGTACTACATAGGAATGGATTGTGAAGCTAATGAAAACCTTAGATATGACCTGTAGTGCATTGTGGGAACCCAAGCTGATACTTCCAAGGATATTGTACTTTGATCTGATGCAGAAGGTGGGATACCTACCATTTACTGAATGACCGTTACATGCCAGACCAAGTACAAAGCACCTTATAGATGATGTTTATCTTTACAGCAGCTGAAGACACCTATTTTTACCCCCATTTAAAAGATAAGGATAGAAAGAAGCCATCCAGAAAATACATAGAAAGTAGTATGTATAGTAAATTAAGTTGCAGAGGAAGGAGTTACATGGAAGTCGGAGGGTGGAGGGAGGAAAGCGGGAGGGATGCTAGTTGTGTTGTTGTGAGTGTTGCCCTTCACACCGGATCTCTCAGACTTTGCCTTTACAGATTTGGTGGGGAACAAAGGTGAAGCTGGTTTTATTTTTGTTTTAACTATTTACTGAAAGATTTAGACTTTTAAGTTTGTTCTGTTACATTGAACATTGGTCATACGGTTAGGAAGGATCACACTTGATAATGCATGTTACCTATTTTTAAAAGATCAACTGATGAATGAATGATGGCAGCGTATTGTGAAAGTTCTGAATTTGCGGAGGAAAATAACAATTACATTCTCTTGAAAGTAAAACTAAGAACGCTGCAGTAATTTAACTTCCCATGTCGATGAGTAATTTAACCATATTAACCACCCAAAGAAATAATGAAAATAAAACTTTTATCATTCAAATATTCGGCTGTACACATTATATCTGTTGTTTTACATTTCAGAGCTACCTTTCTTGAATGGACATTTTTCTCTCTCTCACACTTCTTTACCTTCTGTAGAACAGAGCGAGTCACTTCACTTAAGTTTTTAATTCCTACCTGCAAACCTTCTTCATAATTGCATTTACTTCTGAAATGCCTTGTAGCATCTTGTCATCTTCCTCCACTCAGCCCCAGAGATTTAAATCAGGTAGATTCTTGTATCAAGAAGTGTTCAGCTTCTTCTATAGAAAGTCATGATTTATTACAACATATTGCGGTAACTGCTTTGCCAGTTCATCCACTGTGAATCCACTGACTGTACTCTCTATTGTGCATCTATCTACATTTTGTGTTGATATAACAGAATGCCTGAGAATGGGTAATATAAAGAAAATAATTTTACTTGGCTCGTGATTCTGAGGTTGCAGAGTCCAACATCGGGTAGCCCCCGTTGGTTGACGGTCTTGTGCTCCATAAACTCAAGGCAGAAAGTGGAAGGAAGCCAGCATGTGCAAAGAGAACGAACAACTCACTCTTTGAGTAATGAATCCAATCCTGTAAGAGCAAGAACTCACTCCTGCAAGATGGCCTAGTTTGTTTGTTTGTTTGTTTATTTGGAGACAGAGTCTGTTACCAGGTGCCAGGCTGGAGTGCAGTGGTGCAGTGTCAGCTCACTGCAACCTCGGCCTCCCGGGTTCAAGCATTTCTCCTGCCTCAGCCTCCCGAGTAGCTGGGACTACAGGTATGTGACAACACACCCAGCTAACTTTTGTATTTTAGTAGAGATGGAGTTTCTCTATGTTGGCCAGGATGGTCTTGATCTCTTGACCTTGTGATCCACCCGCCTTGGCCTCCCAAAGTACTGGGATTACAGGCATGAACCACGGCGCCCGGCTAAGGTGGCATAGTTTATTTATTAGGTATCCCTCCCATGACCTAAACACCTCTGATGAGGCCTCACCCACTAACACCACCACATTGGAAATCAGATTTCAACATGAGTTTTGGTGGAGACAGACCACATCCAAACCATAGGAGCATGCATCAAATATTTTTGCTTTGTATGTTCTGAATATTTTGTGGTGTTCATAGGTTTAGCGCATAATCTCCAAAGGGGAAATTGTAATAACTTCTAACTTGTAATTGAACTCAAACCAGAATAAACAGGCTTATTACTTTAAAAAAAAAGTTTTAGTAAGAAGTGGTAGTTTAGTGTTTTAAGCTGTATCAATTGGATGAAATAAAGTGGAGGAAATGGTTTAGAAGTATTAAATTGCTGAGTTTATGGAAATAACTTATGTACTGCATGAAAAGGAATGTATTTGAAAAAGATGCCTGAAGTACAATAAAGCAATTTAGCATTATTTCAGGCAGCCCTGAGATTGATTTATAGGTTAATACTTTAAAGGCATACCATTGCTTTAATAGTGATGGTGAAGCAGAAGACATTTCTAAGAATTTACCTATTGTTAAAGATTTCTATTGGAAGACATACTTAAGTCATTTTATTTTCAAAGTGTTAACTGTGTTTAGAAAGGAAATAAAAATATGAATAAAATGTGTTTTGGATTATGTCATCAAAAGGTGGGATGTAATGTTCTTGTTCACAGATTTAAAGAAACATTTCATGTATATTTGAACTTACAAGTTTTGGAGGCTGAAGGCATTTGCTAGGCAGACATTGTTTTTCTCTTCCTTCATTTAAGGCTTCGTATGACATCTACATCAGGCTGACAAATTCACATGTGTTACAGAATTTAGTTATGAGGTCAGGTGTACAACCGTTAGCTAACAGGAGGTGTAAGCGTTAAGAAGCCCAATAATCTGTTCTCAATCTGTCTCTGTATAGTGTGGTCAGTGAAGACTGTACAAGTGTAGGCGTGGAAAGTTTGTGGACAGTAAGTGGGATAGATATTGAAAGACACTTCTGGCATTGATGGGAGACTGTTTAAGTGGAAAGTAACTTCAGACAGTAGTGCCAGGATAGTGTGATTTACATTTGGCCCAGGTTCACCTTAGTTCTTTGAGAGTACTAATTTTACTCACTATGGCAATTGTAATTGGCCCTCAGAATGGATCTGTTTTTAAAACAGAGAAGTGAACATCGGATACCATTTTTTACTTTTGAGATAAATTTTGGTAAACAAGTCTTTATTCTTTTCATATGTAAAACTGCCTGCTTAGTGGTTAAAGTCTCCTTATGCTTTAATGTAAACATTTGTTATTAAAGATGTGCAACAGCCTGATAGTAAAAACAGGTGCACAGATAATCCCAAGTTACCAGTGAGATCTGAAACTATTCATAAGGTGCATTTAGTTTTGAATTATTATATACATTAACCTGTGTATATAACCAGTATTAGGGGCAGAGTCCTATTGGTACAGATAACATTGGCTACCAAATTTTTCATATAACAAAGTAAAGGCTTTTTAGCCACGATATCTCTACTCATATTTAGGCAATTTTAATAGCTTAAGAGTTGATCTGTTTGACTTGCATTTGTATTCTTATAACTGTGGTATGCCAGTAACTTTGGGAGTAGTTTTGGATGCAGCCCCTCTCTTCGAGACTCTTGGGACCCTGCGTCTGTCCTTGTCTGTCAGATTGTCAAAAACTTTACCTAAGACACAAGCAAACCTGAGTTCAGTAGTTTGCCTTTCCCTTTTTCCTTTCTTGAGGGTGAGGAGAAGCTACTTTGTTGGACAGAAGTCACTCATCTCATTTTTTTCTGCCATTTTATGGATTTTACCCCACTCCTACAGAATAGAGTTTTGACTATTCAAGACCAAATTGTTTACTTTCAGGGTACCTTTATTATTCCAGCCTAATACTGAACTGTCTACTGCATTTATGATACAAACTTGCTTGTTTGAAAGGGTGTCAAAAGAATGAGTGTGGGATTCCTGAGATTTAGCTACTCAGATGTGTTTGGTGACAACAGGAGCTGGGTTAAATCTAGGTGGAATGAAGTAGGGGAATGTCTCGTGTTTTGAGAAGGGGCTGTGAGAAACAGAATGCTGTTTTCTGAAAAGCTTATTAGGAGAGCTGTCCCTAAGCCAAGTAGTTGTCTACTGGGATTTCACATTTCTAGGATCTCCTTGTGGGTAGCTATTTAAAATACCTTTGTTTAGGTGGGCCCTATCTCCCACCCATTGTCTGTGTCCCTGTTAAGGAACCAACATTTCTCCCATTTGAACTTAGGAGTTTTAGAGGCTGAAGGCTTTACTAAGCAAATGTTGATTTACTTTTAATTCATTCAAAGACTCCATATGGCACTTGTGTCAGAGTGGCAGATCTCTGTTTGTGACGTGGTTTAGGCTGGACCGGAGCATCATTGTTCTTTTAAAGGCTCCCCAGCTGATCTAATGTGCATTCAGAATTTTGGTCCACTAATCTCTAGGACAAGCATGGTTGAGAATCACTAATGTGACCTGGTGGCTTTATCTCCCAAGTTGCTTATTTCTTTAGCAGCGTGTGCATAGTTTGTTTAATCTTCAAGTAAATTTTAAATTCTAATTAGATAGTACAATACTGCAGTATAGGGGTTCATAGTAGCTGAGTTACATACATGATCCCCAAGTAACAGTGCTGATCTGGCTCCCTGTCTTCAGTTCCTGCCTCATCTTGTAGGGCCCAGTCTCTTCAGCTTAGCTACCCTAGTTGTCTTTTAGTGTTAACTAACAATGTATGACTTTTCTTCCACAGGGCCATTTTCTGTGTTTTTCCTGACTGAGACCACCCATCCTTGGCTGTCCCCTACCCCACCCCTGGCTCAGACATGGCCACATTTTTTGAAAAAGCCCTTGATGTTCCTTTGGAACGCTTCCCTTACTTGCAATTTTCTATCCATGTGTGTAATTATATTTACTTGTTTGGGTCCCTTATTAGACCAAGCTTTTTAGATCTGCCTATTCTTATCCACCATTGTATTTCTAGCATCTTCTCAGTGCCCAAAGTACAGCAGATGTTGAGTGGATGAATAAATGAAAGTGCAAGATAAAACTAGACAGAAATCCAATTAGTCGTATATGTCTATAGAACTGAATAGGAAAGCAATGCAGTAATAATGTAAAAGCTTCTGGGGCTGGAGAAATTGTAATGGACAGGAATAGTCAGGGAAGGCTGTAAATTGGAGGTAGAAGTAGGGAAGAGGGTAATGGCTATCAGGTTTGGGGGTGAGAAATACTGGGAAAATGGATAAAGTAACCAGACCTGTTTGTTTAGAGTATAGGGATCTTGCTGGGGAAAGGCAAACATTAAATTGGTATCAAATTTAGGAATTTAGGCTTTAGTTGAAAGACATTGAGGGTCTTAGAAGAGGTATCAAAGCAGTATTGTTAAAAGATGAAGTTAACATTTAGGGTAGAGGCTAAAGTGGGAACAGTAAGGAAGGAGAACTGGAAGTACTATGTGTGAGAAATGAGTAGAATGTGGGTTTTATCTTGGCTTCCTGGAGTGTAGTTTTGAGGAACCTGGAGCCCCATTTGGACTCTGCCGTGCTTCCTATGGGTTTAGGAGGGAGAGCATTTATTTGTGCTTGGGTATTTGTCATCTTTGGGCTTTTGAGAAATGACTGAGGATGAATGGTAAGGTCGATATGGGAAACCTTGTGGAGAAGAAATAGCCAGTGTTTATAAAGGGTGGTTATTTTTTAGAGGAATTGTTATCAAATGATAATTAATGTTTATTGTAGCAAAATTTATTGACACAGTAGTTTGGGTATCTTTGGGTTAATCCTTTTTTTTAAAAAAAGGATAATCCAAACCTTTTTAAGTTCTAAATTGGCAGACAGACTACTTTTTCATTCTTTTGATTGTTTATTAATAGCAGATGAATCCCAGGACAAATTTTTAGTATTTTAGAAATGTATTTTCCTGTATTTATGAACATTAATTCCAAGATATTTATATGAATTTTATAAAGTATGCAGCGTTAAAAGATTTTTAAAAAAAAAAAACAAGACTACTGTACCCAGAAGTTAGCAGACACTAAATAGAAGCAAAACTTTTGGGAGAGAGATCCAAGATGGCCAATCACTAGCCGCTCAGGATTGCAGCTCCCAGTAAAAGCGCAGAGAGTCAGTGGATGCCACACTTACCGATAAATTTTTGCTGCCCACGGACCAGGACATTCCCAGCGGAGGAGCCCCACGGGTCGCCAGTGTGACCCTTTGAGCTGGTGCGGCTTTTTTGCCGGCGCCTCGTCCCGGCAGCTCTTGGAGCAGAGTAAATGGGACTGAGTCTCCTTTTGGATGATGTTTGGAGCTCTGTGAAGGCAGAGCAGTCCATCCAACTGATTGAAAAAGGGACTGAGAAGCCAGACCGGAGACCCCCGGGCAGAAAAGCACCACGAATTTCAATGCTGCTGTTTTAGCTAGCCTTGCGGGTCGCCACAGTGAAAATTACATAGATTCCGGAGCTGGGAATTAATTCTCTTCAGCTTAGCTACCCTAGTTGTCTTTTAGTGTTAACTAACAATGTATTGTTAGTTACATTGACAGCAATGTATTGTCAGCTAAGCTGAATTAACAAGCTGGACGTCCACTCAGAGACCTAATCTGAAAGTTGGTAATTACAAAGATGACAGATGGATAAAACCATAAAGATGCCAGGAAGCCACTGTAAAAAAAAAACTGAGAACACTCAAAATCAGAAAGTCTCTCCTTCTACAGAGGACACTAGTTCCTCATCAGTAACAGAACAAGGCTTGATGGAAAACGAGTGTGAAGAATCATCAGAATTAGGTGTCAGAAGGTGGATAATAAGAAACTCCTGTGAGCTAAAAGGATATATTCTAAACCAATGCAAAGAAACTAGTAACTTTGAAAAAAGGTTTGACGAAATGCTAACAAGAATGGACAATTTAGAGAAGAACATAAACGAATTAATGGAGCTGAAAAACACAATATGAAAAATCTGTGAAGTATGCACAAGTTTTAACAGTCGAATTGATCAAGTAGAAAGGATATTAGAGGTCGAAGACCAACTTAATGAAATGAAACAAGAAGACAAGATCAGAGAAAAAAGCGTAAAAACGAATGAACAAAATCTCCAAGAAATATGGGACTATGTGAAAAGACCTAATTTACGCTTAATAGGTATACCTGAAAGTGGTGAAGAGAATGAATCCAAGTTGAAAAATATTTTTCAGGATATTATCCAGGAAAATTTTCCTAAACTAGCAAGGCATGAGAATACTCAACTCCAGGCAATACAGAGAACCCCACAGAGATATTCCTCAAGAAGACCAACCCCAAGACACATAATTGTCAGATTTACTCGGATTGAAATAAAGGAGAAAATACTAAGGGCAGCCACAGAGAAAGGCCAGGTTACCCAAAAAGGGAAGCCTATCAGACTCACAGCAGATCTCTCAGTAGAAACTCTACAAGCCAGAAGAGAGTGGGGGTTAATATTTAACATCCTTAAAGAAAAGAACTTTCAACCCAGAATCACATATCCAGCCAAACTAAGTTTTACAAGCCAAGGAAAAAAAATTTTTTGCGAACAAGCAAGAACTCAGAGACTTCATTACCACCAGGCCTGTTTTGCAACAACTTCTAAAAGAAGCACTATATACAGAAACGAACAACCAGCAACAGTTATCCTAAAAACTTATCAAAAAGTAAAGAATATTACAGCAATGAAGAATTTACATCAACTAATGTGCAAATGGCTAGTTAGTCTTAAATAACAGTATTAAATTCACATATATCAATATTAAGCCTAAACTTAAAGGGATTAAATGCCCCAATCAAAACGTACACTTAGACAAACTGAATAAAAAGTTAAAACCCATTGGTACACTCTATTCAGACCTTTCTTATAGGCAAAGACACACAAAGACTTAACATAAATGGATGGAGGTAGATCTACCAACCTAATGGAGAGCAAAAAAAAAAAAAAAAAAACAAAAAAAAAAACAAACCAGATTTGAACTCAGACTTGGAACAAGCAAATTTAATAAATATTTACAGAACCTACCACCCCATATCCACAAAACATATATTTTTTTCAACATTATATCATACCTATTCTAAAAGTGATCACATAATAGGAAATAAGTCACTTTTTAGTAATTGCATAAACATTTCACAGATTTAAATGAAATCCTGAGCAATAGAGCAAGATTCTCGTTCTCTCTCCCTCTTTCTTTCTTTTTTCTCTTTTATTCTACTTCTTTCTTTCTCTTAAAAAAAAATTTCCCCTTTCTCTTTCTCTTTCTTTCTCTCTTTTATTCTTAAAGAAAAAAATAAAATAAAATAAAATAAAATGGTAAACCTATATAGGGCATTAAAAAAAAAAAAAAGAAAAGAAAAGAAAAATGGAAAGATTCCCCCAAATCTCCTTTGTTAAGAAAGTGAGGACATTCTCCACAACATAATCCCCTGTGGAGCTCTCTAGTGTTAGAGAAAGAATGAAATGAGATAATTCAAATTTCTAACAGTATGTAGTTCTAGGAGTCAGACTGTGACTTCTACTTCACATCCTAGGAGCTCTGAATTATTCAGAACCCCTCCTTCTATTCTAATGAACACAGTAAATTGAAATGTCAGTTAGAAAAGCTTACAAAACTGAAAATCCGAAAACTGGATGGAAGCTTGATTTAATTACCGAACACCTCTAAAATGGGCCCATTGTTATCAGGTTTAGAAAATAGTAAAAAGTCAAAGGAATCAAAATCTTGTTCACTTTTTATGGTAATGTGTTCATGAAGCTAGATGCATTATATAGTTTTCTTGTTTGACACTCATGACACTTGAGATACTAGTGTTCTCATATCATGTCAGATGAGGTCATTGGGACTCAGACAGGCAATGTAACTGGTGAGTGAGACAACATGAATGCATTCAGACATTCCTGATTCCACAACTTATATGCTTTTCAAAGCACCATGTTTTTAAAAAGTTTAGCATATGATAAAGACAAAATAAATTGGGAAGTCCTCCTTGATGTTTCCCTTTCTTTCACATCTCACATTCAAGCCTTTGGCTATGTCTACACACTTATATATAAAATCCACTCTCCTCTCTTATTCATTGTTACTTTAACTACTGCAAGCCATCAGCATTTCTTTCTTGAATTACACAGTAACTTCCTAACTGGTCTCTATGTGTCCACCCTTGTTTTCGTATTGTCTAGCTGCAGCAATAGAAACTTACATGAAGCTTTTGCAAGTGTTTCCTCCCCGTCTAAGTCTTGTCTTCTCATTCTCTTGACTTTTATTTTCATAGAGCAGAAGTTTTAAATTTTAATAAATTCTAACCTGTCAATTATGCCTCATGTATTTTGCCTTTAGCGTTGTATGTATCTAAAACATCATCACTAAATTCATCATCTAGATTTTCTCTTATGTTATCATCTAGAAGTTTTATAGCTTTGCATTTTACATTTAGGTCTATGATCCATTTTTGAGCTAATTTTTATGACAGGTGGGGGTAAAATATGTGTATAGATGCACTTTTGACATGTGGATGTCCAAATGTTCTAGGATTATTTGTTGAAAAAACTTTTTTTTTCTCTGTTGTATGGCTTTTTCTTCTTTGCCAAAAATCAGGTGACTAAATTTTTGTGTATCTATTTCTCGGCTCTCAGTTCTGTTTTATTGATCTATTTTTCTGTTCTTTTACCAATCACATTGTCTTGATTATTGTAGCTTTATATTAAGTCTTGAAGTCGAGTAGAGTGTGTTCTTCAACTTTGTCAGGTCCACCCCTTCCTCTGATCTGGTTATTCTTTCTACCTATAGCACTCTTCCTACAGATGTCTACTTGGCTGATTCTTTTCTTTACTTTCTTCTTCCTTCTTTGAGCCCCACCACTAGCTCCAGCCTTAGCTCCTTACTCTATTTTTTTTAAACTGCAGTAATAATTTCCAACATACCATGAGTCTACTGTTTATTGCCTGACTCTTCTCACTAGAATAGGCAATTCTACAAGAGCAGGGATTTTTTGTCTATTTTGTTCAATGATATACCCCAACCAAGCACCTAGAACAGAGCCTGCCTATAGTATCTCTCACTGAATATTGCGTGAAGTATTAAAAAATATTTCAAGTATCCATATGGTCCTGCAGATGATAAAATCTAAAGTAATACATCACATTTCCTTTGACCTCTCCAACCATAAGTTGTAAAAAACATAGTTTCCTTTGCCCGTGGTCTCCCATTTTTGAGATCTGTCCAGGTCACTTGATTCATCCGTTGCTTCAGTAATCAGTTAAGAGGATGTTATCTTTTAAAGGTAATCAGTGTAGCAAGGGGTAGCTATAGGCAGTTTGGACAGAGAAAGAGGGCTGACTTATTACCCAGGAGATGAGGGTCTCATCCCTGTACAATGACTTTAGAATTACTTTGCTCTGACAGACAAAGACAAGGTTAATCCTACCTCAGTTTGGCTATTGACTATGAACCTTTCACAATTTAATCAGCACCTCAACTTAGAAAAAGATTCCAGCCATTCGTGGACCTGACCTAATACACTGCAAGAAAAAAAGAAAAGGAAAAAAAAAACCCACACATTTATAATAGTAGTTAAAAATAAAACCCCTGGAGGAGAGTTTGTGGTTCTTGATGGAATGGCCATTCACTTTTGTACTCTTCAAGTTATGGTCTAGCCTATTTGTAAACTCTCACGTAGAGTTCCTACTGAGTACCTGTTGTTCACTGACCCTCTACCCACCTTCTCCTCGCCTATCCTGTTAACATGTATTCCATAACACAAATACTATATGGATTACATGCTGAATAGCCAGCTTTCCATCTGCTTCCTCCAGCTTCTCAACCACCCTCTGGATTATATCCAGGAAGAATACTACAGGAATGAAGGCAGCTAGGTCTGTATAAGAAACTATTTCATGAGAGTGCACTAAAATTTCAAGCTGCAGAGAAAGTAAATCAAATGACCACGTGTACCTAAATCACTATAATTTGAAAGCCAGTCCTGGCTTAGCCCCTTAGTAGTTAGGCAAGAATGAATTTAGGCAGTAATCCAAGCCTTGGTTCTTTAATATATAATAATAATAATAATACTTACCTTATAAAATTGTTATGAGTATTAAGTGATATGTTGATGACACAGAGATGTATACCTTAAACCCAGACCTATGAGTTTTAGAATCATATATCTAACAATCTTCTCAAAATCCTGTCTTTGAGTTTTTAAAGGGTACCTCACAATTTTCATATTAAAAAAAACAACAACTCCTAATCTTACCCCTTCTCAGTAAGGATACAGTAGGTAATATCACAACTGTGATCAACCATAAAATCTCAGTGCTTAAAATCATGAAAGCTTACTTCTCTTTTGTACTATCTGCCCATCTGAGACAGGTGGCGGGCTCTGCTCCAGGGTGGCCTCACTTAAGGACCCCGAATGACAGAGCCTCCATCATCAGGAACATCACTGGTTGCCGTGGCAGGAGGAGGCCATACATGGGTTCTTAAGGACTTTCACCCCATAAATAACACATTACTGCTATGCTCATGCCATTGGCCAAACCGTGCCATGCTAAATTTAAATGATCAGACAAATACAGTTCTACCAGGGGATCGCAGGGAGAAAAACCAGAATATTGGTAACAGGCTTAATGTCTACCATCCTTAACAAATCTGATCCACCCCCACTCTTTTCAATCTCAGTGGAGCAGACTGGGTAGAAGCTCACCACTGCCAGGACACAGAGGAAGACTGTATTTCCCTTCTCTCTTGAGACATATTAATGGTGAATAGAGTGTGAACAGAACTATGCCAACTCCTTATTGGGCTTAAAACTTCCTGTGCGATCTTCACATGTTGGCTCGCTAAAAGCAAAAGATAGTGTAGGAGTCTCTCAAGACCCTAGAAGATAGCAGGATCTGGTATTCATGAATAACCACCTAATGAATGCCCTAATGTATTGTGAATGAGAAATAAAAATTTACTTGGTTAAGTCCCTGAGATTTTCTTTCCAGGAACTAGTACTTCATAGCCTGACTGCTATACTCAATGAGAGACATCTCATCCACCCAAGCACACAGGCCACAGACATAAGAGTCATCCTTGGGGCATTCTCTTCCTTCACTCTTCATATCCCATCCTTCACTGAGTTCTGTTGATCTTGCCTCCTAAACATCTCTTGAATACGTGTATGTCTTAGTTTCCACTTAGCCTGAGCTAGCATCAGTGTCGTGTGACCATGCAGTAGTTTTCTAATAATCTTCCTTCATCTCCTCCCATCCTCTTCCAGTTAGTTTTTCACACTACAGAGGAGTGATATTTTTCAAGATCTGTGTCAGGTTATCTTGGCAGTGACTTCCAATTGCTCACAACATAAAATCCTAAGCATGGTCTTGAAATCCCTGTAACACATGACCCTAACAATCTCTCTGACCTCCTTTTAAGTCATATTTCCCTTCTTTGAGCTCTAGCCCAAACGGCTTCTTTTTCATTCCCCAGGATGTGCCATGTCCACAGCCACTTTGGGCCTTTGCTTATACTATCTTTGCTGCTCACTATCCTTTAAATTTCAGTTCAAACTTGACCTTTCCATCAAAGTACCTATCTCTGCCCTCCTAACTCATTCAGATGCCTAATAAAATTCTACAGGGTCCTATATTTTTTCTTCATATCACTTATCTCTGATGATTTCTTCATTTGTGCTATAATTTTGTATACGTATAATTATTTGAATAACATCTTTTTATCGCCTTATATTTTATGCTCCATGAGAGCAAGAGCCATTTCTATTTTGGTTATATTACTTAGCTCAGTACCTGGCACAAAATATGTATTAAAAGCATGCAATTTGCTTGCTCTATATTATGTAAATCACTTAGAACCATGTCTGGCATATAGCGAATGCTCAATAAGCATAAGTTCAAATGCTAGTTATTTGTTCATATTTAGACCTTAGCCAATGTCTGAAGGTAAGTTAGGCATGTGAAAAGAATCTGGTAGGAGGTTGCAGTCCTTGGAACAGAGGTTTCTGAACATGTGGGATTCTGGATAAAATTCACACCATATATCAAATGGAGGTAAAGACCCTTGAAGAGCTTCTGTCAACATAGCAAGGAGGCATGGCAAGCTATGATTCAGGGAAATCTGTGTCAATGTGACTGACTCCACATCCCATGCTTGGAGGGTTGGGGATGCCAGCACACTCCCTGTCCATGGTGGCTCAGTTCAGAACATGAGCATGTCCCAGACTGTAGGTGGCAGGCCTGTTACTCAGCCCCACGCTGCTGAAAGGGCACAAGGACACACTTCATTATAGGGCTGGATCTACCAAGTAAAATGGAGAATTGAAGCAATTATTTAAAGAGTTTGGAAAGAAGAACAGGATATTAATCTCCTGCCCAATCCTACTTTCTTTCCTTGTCTGTTTCCAGCAATTATTTTTCTTTAGCCTAAATCCAGAACAGTTGCCTGTAGTGTGGTCTTTCTGCAGCATTCATAGGTGTTACATAAAAAGAAATCTTGGGAAAATGGGGAAATGCTATATTAAATAAAGTTAAGCCAACTTCATTATTGCAGGACTTCCGAGAGTTTTTATGTGCACTGACCCTTTGGGAAAGGAATGTAGCATTCGTTCCAATGTATTTAACCATGAAAGTCTTGTTTTGTTTTCTTGTTTGTTTTTAGCAATGTGTTTTTGTTAGATTGGTACTTTAAGGAATTCATTTTGGGAAACATGAATCTACATATTTTCTCCTCTTTCCTTTTTATGTAGCCAAATCAGAAAACCTAACAGTTCCTGATATATAACTGTCATTGAAAACTGTGGCTCAGAAGAAGGCCCCCCAGACTTGGGATCTCTGCATCCCACAACATGAGTCTAGAGTGGGACTCTAGATTTATCAACACTGCTGTGTTATCTTGGACAAGTCACTTTCTCTTTGCTTTCTAGTCTATTAAAGAAACTTTGACCTAGCTGTCCTCAAATGTTCTTCCTTTGAAACGATCTGAAATTTCAAGTACTTTGAAGTGAGATATGATGTTCTCCATTAATATAATATCTGAAAATACTTCATAGAGACTCATCATTTTTCTCAATTTTTCCAAAACTATTTTTAAAAATGGAGGATTACTTGCGCCCAGGAGTTCAAGATCATCACTGGCAACATGGGAAGACCTCATCTCTAAAAAAAAAAATTAAAATATTAGCTGGGTATGCTTGTGTGCATCTGTGGTTCTAGCTACATGGGAGGCTGAGGCGAGTGGATCACTTGAGCTCAGGAGCGGGGGTCCAGGCTGCAGGAAGCCATGTTCATGTCACTGAATTCTTCCAGCCTGGGTGACAGAGTGAGACTCTGTCTCTACAAAAAGTTTCATTTCTTCCTTAATTTGTCTCCTTTATCATATACTAAATTCCTTTTAAACTTCAATCCATATCTGAATTTGCTAATGTGTTCCATTATTTTGATGCACCAGTATCAAACTATTTAATTAAAAGACATTTTAATTGCTTTTTCTTGTAATATGACTGCCTTAAAATGTTAGCAACATCCAGGGAACTAATGGAATTAGGAAATACAGTTCATTTATATTACTAATGGCATAATTTGAATATAAAAATGTGGCTGCTATTATCTAGTTAGTATTTTAGAAGAAGGAGTCAGTTAGGTGGCCCTCGGAGAATGCTACAGTTGCCTAGAAAGTTACTACATGAGAATATATGAATCAGACGTCATTGTGCTGTCTTCAGCTCAGGTACCTTGGGGAAACTGAGTCAGCATATCTGTATATTCGTCTCTCTTACTGGCTATGTAGCCAACTTTTCATTACTTCCCTGACTACCTGGAATCATGACTGTGGCCTTCTCTGACATTAGACATTTAGACTTTTTTTCTTTTAGGTTGTTTAACTGGTTAGGTTTCCCCATCACAACTCTTAAGTTTCTCTTTTTTTTTTTGAGACAGAGTCTCACCCTATTGCCCAGGCTGGAATGCTGTAATGCAATGGTGTGATCTCAGCTCATTGCAACCTCCGCCTCCCGGGTTCAAACAATTCTCCTGCCTCAGCCGCCCGAGTAGCTGGAATTAGAGGCACCTGCCACTATGTCCAGCTAATTTTTGTATTTTTAGTATAGACAGGGTTTCACCATGTTGGCCAGGCTGGTCTCAAATTCCTGACCTCATGATCTTCCCGCCTCGGCCTCCCAAAGTTCTGGGTTTACAGGTGTGAGCCACCATGACTGGCCACCGCTTTTAAGTTTCTATGCCTCAGTCAATTGGTAAGTCCTGTCTAATGTTCTGTGATAATCACATGAATTGATCAAAGATGGGTATATAGATTTGAAAATGGACATTTAATTTTATGAATTAAATGAATTTGAATTATGAATTTATGAATTAAATTTTATGAGTTAAATATGTCCATTTACAAATCTGTATACCCATCTTTGAATGACCAGGTTGGTCCTTACCAAACACAAACCCCAAATTTATTGAATACAAAATGTGACACTACTTACTATAATAAACTAGAAGCATATTTAATTTTGCTGTCTTTGGGATAAAGGGTGAGATCACTTTGTTTATTGGATGGCTGCAATTGTTTCTATAGTATATATTTTGCATGGATATTGGTATTGCTTTCTTGCAAACTTTTAATGAAGAATATTATCTTAAGCCAAATGACTGATACCAACAACAGATAACATGGAACCATTGTTTCTTCTTTTTATACTTTCAAATAACCTTTATCATTTGTACTAAAAGGAAGTCTTTCCTGTTTACTGACCTACAAGATTCTTCATGTAGTTACAGACAGTTTTGGTAAGTATTATAAAAGCCAATCACATTTATTCACATTGCATTTTATGCTCCAGAACATGCAGAAACAAGAGTACACAAATAAATATATTTGAACTCTCGATATTTATTTTAACTTCTATCTGGGAGAGATTCAGCTAGCCTTTTGTGATGTCTGCATCAAAATATGCAAACTGAAATTTGGTTGTTAAGGATAGAGGAAAATGGAGCTGAACCAAAATAAATAAATAAATAGAAATAAGAAAGAAACCAAATGCTTAATAAACCTGGCAGGTCATCTTTCCAGAGTGAATGAAGTATTCACAAACTATATTAAAAAGAAAAGAAATATTTAAAATAACTGACACTCTACATCCTACGGATACAGACACAAATCTCAGAAGTAATTAAAATAAAGATATCAAAGGGGAGGGCAAATACCCCTGCAAACTCAGAATGGTAAAATACACACAGCCTGACCTCTGTTACCATTGAATCAAATAAGCTGTTAATTACAAAAGGATGAACACCCTCTGGAGATAACGGCAAACTCCAGGCAGTCAATAGGATGTGATAACATCCAATACAATCAAGAAACATTTGAGTTGAGCACAGGATTATACATGAGGATTGGAGGATTAGGAGACATGGCATTTCTGAGTCTAGTAAACAGAAAGCACAAGATGCCAGCTGAGGAAAGTAGAGGGTAGGAAAGACAGATGTGATGAACTAATCACTAGGAAGGCAATGAAATAATGGCTGGGTTCTGTTCTGCAGGCTGGTGGGAATGAATGAACCATGATGACCTCTTTTGCGTTTCTAGCCTTCAAATATGAATTGAGCACATGCATGATAGCAGTGTTAAGAAATACTAAAACCTCTGTAATTGCTGTTGGTTTTTGGCTAAGCAGGAGACTTTTGTTACTTTGTATTTAAAAAATGATGAGTTAAGCCTGTCCCTAAAAAGTCCTGTTGTTAGAATATAATCACTCATGACTGAGATTATAGCTGGAGGCACATGTTAAAATAGGAAAATTTATTTTGTTGAACAAAAACACCTGATGTTTATCCTATGTGTTAGTTATTTATTGCTGTGTAACAAATTACACCAAAGCTTGGTGATTTAAAGCAACAAACATTTTCAGTCTCAGCATTTCTGGGCGTCAGGAATCCAGACGTAGCTTAGCTGAGTGCCTTTGGTTCAGAGTCTCTCACGAAGCTGCAGTCGAGGAGTTGTCCGAGGCGGCTGTCATCTCAAGGTTCAACTAGGGGAGAATTAATTTCCAAGCTCATTCGCATGACTGTTTTCAGCGCTCTGATCCATATCCAGACTCAATCATGAGGCTGCTGGCAGGCCTCAGGCTCTCCCTGGTTATTGGCTGAAGACACCAGTTCCTTGCCATACAAGCCTGTTCACAGGGCTCTTTATGACATGAAAGCTTGTTTCCGCAGAGCTGGAGCAGAGAGAGAGAATACCCCCAAGATGAAAGCCGTGTTCTTCTGAGATTTACGAAATCTCAGAAGTAACATCCCGTCACCTTTGCAGCGTTCTATTGATGAGGAGCCAATCACCAGTTCCAGCCACACTCAAGTAGAGGAAATTACCCAAAGGCAAGAAGACCATGAGGTAGGAGCAATCTGAGACATGGTTTCCTACCTCTTGTTTATCAAAATTCCTGCATCAATACAACAATAATAACTGTTCTCATTTGCATTACAATGAAACGTTTATGTACAGTCAAGTATATGTGTATAATAAGTAGGTAGAGTCACAATTAGGAGCTTTCTGCAGGCATCTACAGCTAACTTCCTTTATCTCTCCACCGTATCTATACTGCTACTTTCCTGAAACTGCTCTGGGGAGGGTCCCCAAGGGCCTCTACATTGTCCAAAGAACATTTTTCTTTCAAGGTCTTGTTTGACTCCTTGGCAACAGTGGGCATTGTTTACTTCCTTCATGAAACTGCTCTCCTGGCACTCTTCGAAGGAAGAGTGGTTTTCCTTCTACCTGTTGGACTTTGCCTCTTAATGTGCATCATATACTCCTCTGTCTTTCCTTACTACATTTGATGTTCTCCATAGTTTCCCTTTTTAGCCCTTTTCTCTTTCTATATATTCCTCTTCAGTAGCCTTATGAACACACATGATTTTAAGTGCACTTGGTAGTGGTGATCCCCCAGTATACCTCTACGGCACAGAAATCTCAACTCCCTTGTATCCTATGCATTCACTAACTCTTTATTTCCACTTCATTATTTTCAGTCTCCAAATTTTATTCTTTATTATTTCTAGCATTTCAGGTAAAGGCAACATGTTAACTGTTATCTAAAGCAGCAATGTAATAGTCATTTTAGACCCCTCTTTTTTTTTTAACAGCTCTCTGATATTGTCTAGGTAAATAATTTTCTATATATTTCTCAACTCTTTCTTCTCGCTGCCAGTCCCACTATGATTGCTTCCATTTGGGCATCTTTCTCTTTGCCTCTGGATGAAGATTATTAAGATTGTAGCCTCCTGATTGGTTACTGCCTCCAGGGACAATTTACAACTTGTCTTTGTGTCAACAGAATAATATTTAAATGATTTAAAAGCCCTTATCACTATCAGAATGAAACCCAGAATGCTAGTTTTGCATGTAAAATACTTTATATGTTCTTTACTTTCTATTTTACTTTTATTTCCCAATCTGCCCCACATGCACTGAATGTTCTATTCATTCAGAACCAGTTGTAGGGTCCTGAAACTGTTTGCTTACACCACTGGCCCTGTTTACCTACAGTGAACCAACCTTGTCCATCAGGCCCCCTCAACTGGATAAATTCTGTGCATTTTCCACAGCACAGATAAGGAATTGCCAGGTCTGAGAAGCCTTCTTTGAATTGTCCTCCTCCACAGTCCTACAGCCTGTTCAAACATACATACATACAAACATGACTGTATACTACACAGCCACAGGCCTGAGTGCCTTTCCTTCGTCATCCCAATGGGTCCTGAACATGCCCGATCATTGCCAAGACCATTCTGCTTTGTCTTGTTTACTTACCTGTTTACTTACATCTCTGCTGTTAGACTGAACATCATGAGAGTAGGATCATATACATTCCTGCTTCTCCAATACCTAATTCAGAGTCTAGCATAATATAGGTCCACAATAATGTGTCCTTGAATGAATAAAAACTTATGTGAATAAATGCATGATGAATTCTTACATTTTGACCATATACAACATATACTTGAGTTAATATATTTAATTTTTATAAGAACCTTTATATTTTTGAGGGGAAATGGAGGGAAAGATTCCTAAGAAGTTGGGAGCTAGCTATCTCCTAGTACCACTAAGTGAGTTTCTTGGACTCTTAGCAAAATCTTAGTTTAAATGGAGAGCTGCAGCTTGGTTTAGCTTGATTACAAAACCACGTCTGCCAGGCACGTTTGCCAGTTGACCTTCCGTGCCCCATATGCTTTCCTGTAATTTTCTTGATGCTTCCAGCCACTTGGCTGCTATGGTGTGATTAGTTACATTCAGAAGGTTCTCTCTTCTTTGGGAAAGGTTTCTCTGTCTATTCCCAATTCTTCTCTACCCCAAAGGCCAGTTGGCGAGGGAAGCAAGCAGAGATTGTGAAAGTTTGCCATTGGTGAAACAATCACCTTTGATGGACATTAGAAAAATGGATGAGAGCTGTAATGAAAGAGTAACTTCAGCCAACCAAAGTCAAGTCCAGGGTTTCAATGTTGTGGTGGAGGTTCCAGAATCTCACCATAGCAGGATCAGTTATAATTCTGTTGAGTGATTCACAGGATAATAATAACACAGCACAGAGGTTGTTTTTGGCCTTTCTTCAAAGTTAAAATTCCTTACAGATACCATCTTATTAACACTTCAAACATGCCTGCATTGTAGAGACAAGCATCAGAGCTATGCTTACAGGTAGGTACTTGAGTCTGTTTCACTGCCTGGGGGCAGGACCACACCTACTTCATTCTAGCAAAGTGAGATTGCTGGTTTAAATGTGGGCCTTTAATGCCTTTTATTGTCTCTGGAGTGGAGTCCCTAACTTTCAATTTAAGTCTGTTTATTATTACTAACATTATTACCTAATTACCATGATTTTAGAGTCCTAAATTCACCTCTGTCTGTCTGTCTCTCTCTCTCTCTGTCTGTGTATGTGTGTGGGGGTACATAATTAATCTGAATATGATGGTCTAAATTTGTCTGCATATACATATATATGTAGCCAATCTGAAATTTTCCATGAGCTGGAATATTTTGTTTTTTATTTTTTATTTTTATTTTTTTTGACAGAGTCTCACTCTGTCACCCAGGCTGGAGTGCAGTGACATGATCTCAGCTCACTGCAACCTCTGCTGCCTGGGTTCAAGCAATTCTTGTGCCTCAGAAAATAATCCCACCTACAGGTACATGCCACTGTACCCAGCTACGTTTTGTATTTTTAGTAGAGACAGGGTTTTACCATGTTGGCCAGGCTGATCTCGAACTCCCAACCTCAGGTGATCTGTCTGCCTGGGCCTCCGTAAGTGCTGGGATTACAGGCATGAGCCACCATGCCCGGCTATTTTTTAATTTTTAAAAAATGTTTCTGTGTTTATTCATAGATCACTGAGTTTTCATACTCTTCTAAACCTCCCCAGCACCCAGACCCTGGTACCATGAGTGATGACACTTTTTCTCTTTGGATACAACTGAATTGATAGGTACTATACTGAAGACTTTAGACTAACTGTTTCAGCTCCAGCTTTAGGACAAACTCTGAAAAAGTCCTTTATGACTGGAAGCCTTTCCTTCCTGGTAGGCCACCTCTGCTCATCCCCTGCAATTTCCTCCCCAGCCCCACATGTACAGCCATCCTTGGTGGATCATTTTTCTCTCTCTGTTGTTTGGGGCTTCATTCTCCATAGTGGACCATCCTTGACACGCAATGATTCGCTCTGCTACCTTTTCAAATACATCAAAAGGTTAACAAAAGTCTTTGTAAATGAAGGATCAGATCTTTTATGGTCATGTTTTAAGCATCAGCCAGAAGATAAAGGAAAACATTTTTTTTTTTTTTGAGATGGAGTCTTGCTCTGTCACCCAGGCTGGATGGAGTGCATTGTCACAATCTTGGCTCACTGTAACTTCAGCCTCCTAGCATCAAGCAATTCTCCTGCCCTATCCTCCAGAGTAGCTGGGACTACAGGCCCCTGCCACAACATCCAGCTAATTTTTGTATCTTTAGTAGATACAAAGTTTCACCATGTATGCCATGCTGGTCTCAAACTCCAAACTTCTGACCTCAAGTGATTCGCCAGCCTCAACCTCCCAAAGTGCTGGGATTACAGGCATGAGCCACTGCACCTGGCTGGGAAAACTTTTTATCTGAGACTTCTTGTCTCTCCTCTCTAAGATACCTCACACGTTAACAGCAATCTGATTTTCCTCGGACCTTCAATTCATATTGACAAAATATCTCAAGCTTCTTGTATAACTCTTCCCTGGGCCCAAACTTTCTCACTTCCATTTTCAACACCATCATCTTGACCACATATCAACCTAATTTTTCCACACTAATCTCTGGTACTACAAGGTACCAGAAAGTTCTGAATTCAAGAGTTCTGATCAACAACATGCAATAACAACATGCCTGTGTCTCAGTGATAAACCCTGGCATTGGTGAGAATGAAGAAGACCATGCATTCTCATACTTTATTGTTCTCAAGTGTGTGGTTTTAGATGTGAAACCTAGTCTTTGTATATCAATTTGTTTCCACCATGAGTGAAACCATCCAAGGATAGAGCTAATACCAGGGAATGCCAAGCGGAGTGATAAAAGTAAGTTCTTGATGACATTGTTGATTGCTGAATCCAGCCAGTCCTGAGGTTGCTCTTCCCAGTTAATGAACTTCTATATCCTCTTTACAGTTTCAACCAGGTTATATGTTACTTGCTTCTATATACAGGTTTTAAGAAGCAAAATGTGGATCTATATGTACTCATATAAATAGAAGCAAAATAAGATGCAATTTGTTATACTAAAAAAAAGATGCAGAACATTATATATATATATGAACATTATATACAATGTTCACTGTCCCATTTATATATAAAAGTGAGTATCAGCCTTTATGTATTCATATGTTAGTTTATATCCTAACATCCTAGTATATACAAAGAATGTTTCTAGAATATAAATAAGACACTGTTAACCAGGGAGTGGGTATAGGAAGCTGAGAATGAGGAAGAGGACATACTTTTACTTCATACATTTCTAAACTGTTGCAATCTTTAAAATGGAAGTGTATTACATTAAAAATTAAGAAAAATAGCTATGAAAATTTTTAAAAATTTGTGTCAGCCAGTGCCAGGAGTGGGTAATTCTGACCTATAAGGAGTTCATTATCTAGAGGAGATAAACAAAAACACAATGCAGTAATGTGCTTCTTGCAGGGGCAAAGATAAGCCAGTTCTGTAAGAGTCACATGGGAAGAGCCTACAGTTCTGTAAAACCTAAAAACTGAGGTTTTACAGTGGGAATAGGATTTTACCAAACAGACTGGGATGGGGATATTTTGATAATACAAAGAGCTGAAATGCAGTTTCTTGTCTATTTTAGAAACTGTTAATGAGTCAATAATTCCAGGGAGGTCAAAGGGAGAGTGGTGAGGGCAGAGGAGCAAACAGAAGCCACATAATAACAAGCTTGCTTGCCCTGCAAAGAAGCTGGGATTTTATTTTTCAGCACCTAGAAACCTTTTCCAAGGCTGAAAATTAGTAGGAAAGCATAATAATAGAGAATATAGAGTATAATATAGCAAAACTCCAGTGCTCATCATCCAGTTCTGTCAAATCTTAATATTTAGCTTCATAATTTTTTTAAAAGAAATGAAACATTACAAATATAGCAAAAGCTCTGCATATACTCTTCCTTTATCTCAATCCCCTTTGCCTTCAAAGAAAAGTATACCTATACTTTACAGACAAGTGGTAACTTAGTATCAGAAAGAGAATATAATTTAGGTTCTCTACTCAGTTGTTTTTTAACTCTTAATGCAGCCTATTCACTTGAAATTTTTCATATAGCAACTGTCTTGTCATACAAGGATGCCCTTCAGAATCAAACGGGGGTGTGTCTGCTGTAGCAAGAAACCATTAGACCCTGACCTGATATTGGAAAGGAAGACGAGCATATGTACACTTATTTTGAAACTGAGGATCAGGAAAAGTGGTCATGGAAACCATTGACTTCAAAAATCACCAAGTGATCCTTAACTTCAGTTTGTCTGTTGTTTACATTATTGGTGTGCAGTCATGTGTGTTTGACTATGTGTCTGAGTGTGTGCATTTGTGTGTGTGTCTCTTCAGAATACAAAATAGGCTGGTTTGGTTTTCAGTATCTGGTTAGTAAGAAGTTAAGTTAAACCAAAAAGGTGGTTCTTGGATGAAAAGCAGCTCTATCATTTGACACTTTACAAAAGGGAGGTTTCAATGATACAAAACTATGTACCTTTACATAAGTACAAGGCATTCAACATGCTACATTATCTGCAGTAAAGATAGCAAAAATAGCATACTTTTCAAAACTTATTTGTATTTGCTTCATGTTTACTCTACATTGTTTAATATTAACAAGGCTTAAATTCAATGATATTTACTATGAAAAGTGAAATTTTAATGAGCACAGGAAAGCATAAATGTTTACTGAACACTTACATATTTAAGAGGATGTTATTCAACTTACGGCAAAATTTTTAAAAATACAGCATTTTGAAACAATTCGTATGGTTTTTTTGTAGTTTTTTTTTCAACTTTCAGGTGGTATAAATTACTTGTGTTTAAAACGTACAAATCTACACGAAGCCACTTTGAATAATTCTTAAAATAAATAAATACTCATAGTATATTTTCTAAGTTAGTGCCAGGGATGTTATACACCTATGCAGTCTATTTCTCAGTATGTTTTGAAATCTCACAGCCTCAAGAAACAATTATTTTCCTTTTTTAATTATTCAAGGAAGTTACTCTGTTGCATTTCAAAATTTATAACTCAAAGTTCTCTGATGTTTTTTCTAATTTGTTATCAATTAAGAAAGAACTAGGGTTTTAGAATATACATCTTTTTAAAAAATCAAGATGAAAACCAAAAAGGAACAAAAGTAGTGTGATGCTCTTTTTCCATTTGGTAATTCACCTGACATTTACCTGCTAAGTTTTTTTCCAGGCTTTCATTCCATCCAACATACTGATCAAAATATAATCAATGTCTTCTTAACAAGCACATTCACGATATGATATAACTGCTCTGTTTTAAAAATTGTATAGCTCCTTCTCCCCAGTTCAGTATTTCAAACACCACTTAATTAAAACAAAGCAAAATTTGACTAATAGAAAATTATTTGCAAATAAAAGAAAAATAATTTAGAATCAATCCCTTGAATAATTTGTGATAAACTATATTAACATCATGTACATTTACATTAATATGTTTATAATTTATTTATAAAATAATGCTTTTAATATAGTCTGTTAATTATATATAGTAAGCATATTTATAAAATATTATGGCACATAACATTCTTTTATAAAAACAAATTGGTTTTGGAAGTATAGAATATTTAGGCATATACACTATATTAAAAGCATTAGTTTATTAAAAAACATTATATATATACACACACACACACACACACACACACACACACACACATATACATACTCATTAATCCAATATCCACTCTTTACCTAAAGTTAAGAATTTTAAGAAACCAAAAATCAAATAATATAGGATGACAGAAAACTTAAATTTTGTCTTTTTCTTATTTAGACTAATGAGTCAAAGACTATTTTCAAAGAGAATGAATCACCTGGAAAGGCTGTCAAAAATGGATCAAAGAGTTTATCTTTTCTAAGAGAGACCTGTTAGGAGACTGTAACCGTGCTCCAGAGAATACTGATTGGTCCTTTTGTGACATGATGGTGGTAACTATAAAAGGCATCTTGAAAGATAAAATAGCAAGTAGAAGACCATCTGAAAATGAGGCATGGAAGAATGGGAAGCCTCAAAGATAACTCTAAGATGTTGAACATGAAATCTGAGAAATTGTTGAGACCCTTAATTGACAACGGAAGCTGTGAGCACATGTCAGTTTCAGGGGAAAGAAGGCAAAATTCAATTTGGGGCTACTGAATTGCAAAATCTCTGCAAAGTAAGTAACATTATTACTACAATTTTGCAGATGAGAAGCTTAAGTAGGAGGCATTAAGTAATTTGTCCAAGGCCACACAGCTAATAAGTTATGCAGCCAGAATTTGAACATAGGCAGCTTTCTTTCGCTATTGCCTTGCTGAAATTTTAAATTCCTTGATTGACATAGATCTGGTTTTTTTTTTTTTGTAATTACACGAGTGATGAAAAATTATAATTGACCTCTGGTCTTTGTCAGCTCAGAGTGGTAGTTTGAAAGAAGCTTCTACTGTCTTAGAGACCCCCTATACCATTGGCCACAATTACCTGATTCCTAACTCCAGTGGTTCACTTATTATAACCTAGCACCCTGGATTATTGATTGGTCTAAAGGATGGGTACCAAATCCAGGTTGAACCAATCATTACATTTCCTTAAAAAAAAATTTATCTCGGCACCCAGGTGGTTTTGGAGTTACAAACTTGAGTTGTCAAATAGCCATGTTCCTAACTTCAAGGAGGGAGCTATATGAAACCATGAAGCAAGAAATAATAGAAATTGGGGCTGAGGGAGGAACTCCTGGCAGCATTTGAACTTGATTCTAGTCATTTTTGAGGACCAACTGCACTTCCATTCTTCTCATAGTTTAGTTAAGTAAACCACTAGTCTTCCTTCTGCCTGATATGTTTTAAGCCAAGTTTCATTCTTTCCCTTGAAATCAAAATAGTCATGGTTGATATAGTCACACACAACTGTGGGAACTTGAAGAAGTTACTTAAAACTCCTGAATCAATTTGCTTATTTGCAAATAAGTGAAGAAGACATGCTTTTTAAAGGATTTTTTTCAGAGCATGAAAATATATGTATACTATCTGCTCCCCTTACTTAAAACTCACTTTATTACTACTTTGAAAAGTACCAGGTCCATTCTTCAAGTTCTTTCATTGGAGTCAATTATTCTTTCATTTAGAATGGTTGACAACCTGGCATGGAACCTAACTCTCCAGACTGCTGTAGATTACCCATCACAGGACTTTCAGATCCCTAACTTACCCTTCCCTTCCTTATGCTGCACACCCTACAGCTTTATGTATTTGTGAGAAATCAAAACAAACGTCTGGTTGATTTCTGTATGCCGAGCACATGGCAGAGTGCCTAGCACTGAGGAACTCCTCAGGAACTGTTTTATAACAATTAGAAGTAGCACTTGAAGTTCCTTAAGAAATAGTAGAATGTGATGGTCTAATTCCCAGAACATTAAAAGGTCTCAATAAGTATTCATTAGTGCTCCCAAAGCCCCCAAAGTGGCTTTTAGTTATTGTCTCTCTTTAATGGTACATTAATTTTGCAAATTGTCAAATTAATCTCAGCATTTTTCTTTTCTATTTTTCTTCTTTTCCTTCTTCTCCTCCTTCTTTCTTATTTTATTCTTTATGATAGATTAGGAATACAGTCTAGATTCAAGAGTCCCATCCCAGATGCTAAATGTTCTACCCTTTATTCTTTCTTGTGAGTTTTTATTACCTCTTGTGACCATGTCTGATACTGCTCAAGTCAGGAAGGGAAGGGTCGTTAAATAAGAGACCAGAATTAAGATCTTAAACATGCTTTGATACTTCAGATATTTAAGCTACTGTCGTGTTTTGTTATTTTAAAAGTTACAGAGGTATTAATTATTACCAGGTTGTTTGAATAAATAACTCTCCAATCATGGTAGAAAAATAATACCTCTAACCTTCTCCAAGTTTAGACTTAATGACTATGTCAGTAAAGACATGGAATCTGAGGAAGATGCTATACCTTCTTTAGGCACAAGAATCAGTACTTACAGAATATGTGTGTGTTCAATGCTCACCCATAATGAAGAACGCAAAGCAATTGGCAAGCCACAGCTTCCAGTACTGGTTTTACCCGTTTCTGTAAATGCTGCCAAGATCTTCATGGTTAATTTAGCATCTTGCTTATATGAGATACGTGGGTGATATTTTCATTATAGGTAAGGGATGGGATTCTAAGAAATTGATTACCTTTAATGCCTGCTATGGACAATTGCCAGGCATTATTGCATTCCATACCAATCAAGAATTAGGAGAGAACAATATAGAGATTTAATTGGATTGGAATCTAAAAAAAAGCTGCAAAAATTTTATTCTTTTTGAATGGGAGAGCACTGCTTTTCTGGGAGTCTTCACAGTGTATATTATTCTCTTTTTGAATGGAATTGTTTGCTGCTAAATACCTGCTTAGGATGTGAAAAGCCAAATTTACCTTATTTTTTAGGACAGCCTGGCAATTAAGCTTTTACTTTAGAGTTTGGCTTATTCATTCTAATGGAAAAGTTTTATCAAGTATTCAGCATCTACAAGATGATATATATGTTACCAAAAAATAATACCTATTTTCAGATAGATCATAGTTTATATCAGCAAGATGTAAATCATTTTAAAATGTACTAAGGCATACACCATGTACATCATATCAATAATCACCAAGACGTCTATCCTGCATTTGCTTCATATTGCCACCTGCAAATATTTTTATTTCATTTGTATATTCTTACATCAATCCTCTACACAGAAAAATGTTAATTTGGCTCCTATTTTACAGATATGATTATGAGATTCCAAGTACTTAAAGGACCTGCACAAGGCCATAGAGGTGGGAAAGGAAAGGTCAATCACCTTTCTACTACGCCATGTATCACGTTGTTTTTGTGCACTTGAATAAGCTTGTCCACAGTTAAAGTCGCGAAATTGGTGAAGATTGTCTAATTTCACTCTGCTTCCTGTTCTGGGCTTTTCTTCATCCTTAGACTCTTCACTTTTTTGAAGCTCTTTTGACATTTGCCTTTCATTGCCTTCCTACCTTTTAGTGATTCCTTATTTCTCTTTGCAGATGCTTTTCCTGCTGCCCACATCTAACATACTGGTGTTCCTCAGGGTCCTATCCTCAAACCTTCTGCTTCAGTCTACTCAGCATTTCTGGAGGATCTCTACCCTACCTGTAACTTCTGCTACCTATTTGTTAATGACATCCACATTTTATATTGCTAGTTCAGCCTTCTTCCACACTCCACATCTCTGCTTTGATAACCTGCGGCTACTACACACTCAACATGTTCCCAAACCAAACTCATTAGATGTTGTTTATACATGTTTCTCCTCTTGCTTCCCCTCTATTACAGCACAGCACCACCCTCTACTCAGTTGTCCAAGCCAAGAGCCTCAGAGACATCTTTGATCTTGACTTCTTTCTCATCTTTATATAATTGACCTCCATATCCAAAGATTCAGCTTTAGAACAAAGATTTTTCTGCCCGTTTTTCAATTCTCATTGTCCCATTTTAAATTTTGCCCATCTCTCTCTAGAACAATTCTTGTAACCACCTAAATATTTCTCTGCTTCCCTTTAATCATCCAATTACTTCGAGCTCTTAGCCTACTCCTCCCACCTGGGAAACCTCCTTCTAATCATATCCAGGAAAATTAGAAATATCGTGTTCAAATTTAAAATTAAATTGTTTTCCCCTTTAGCAACCCATCAAGTCTGTACCCTGTCATTTTCCCTGTCGACTTGCAAAACTTGCTGGATTTTATATCAACAACATCCCCAAAACCTCATTAAGGTAGGAGGACCTTGAACAGTCGCCACCAGAGCCAAGTGCTCCAGCGCAGTAGCTATGAAGCCACTGTGGGGCTTGGCAGCCTGCTGCACTGACTCAGCCATGTTCCCCAGTTGAAATGGTTACAACATTTTTACAAAAGCCTTTGTTCTTGATTTGTTTGAGTTGTATGTTGGCTAAGCTTTAATGCAATCCAAAAAGTGGACAATAAGCATAAATAAATGCAACTAAAATGATGGTAGCATCAAAATATCTCCAGGTGAAATAATAAATTAAAAATCTTTGGCTGTTTATGTCGTTGCAAACGCTTATGATACTATCTTGCACTTCATTCTTAAACTTGCCCCTGGGGTGGGGAGGACTTTCTGTAGCAAGTTAAGGCACACACAGGGCTCTACCCTTTTTTTCTGGCTGTTGTTTCTCTAAGTGGAGTCTTCTCAGTATCTTAATGTCGATTAGGTTTATAACCTCAAGGGAGTTTGAATTCAAATATTTTCTTTTTCAGTTTTAGATTACTATACAGTTAGTTAAAGGAGTCTAAGCTAAAACTTTCAATCAAATAACACGTTGTTGGATTGCTGGCACTGGAAGACATCTTGTAGCTTTGTTCAACTCACTATTGAGAAAAGTGAGGCTCCAAGTAGGGAAACCATGTGTCTGGCAGTCACATGACTGCTAGATATTAATCAGCGCTTACGTAATACTTGAGTCAGCCTCACCCTACTTAAGTCAATGCCCTTTCTGAATGTTCATGTAAATTTGGCATACTAAAAATAAATTGGTTTGCATCGAAGGCTCCATGATGCAGTGGATAAGTGTGGACATTAGAGGGGCAGACCCACCTAATCCAAATGCTGGCTGTCTGATTCTGGGTCAGTCAAGTTAAATTAGAAGCTGTTTCCCATATGTAAAGTGGGTCTATATAAAATTACGTTTGTAAAATGTGTAATATTGTATATAGCATAGGTTTTTTTCTCAAAGAAAAAACTAACCATGAAGAAGATATATTAACAGATTCACCAGTTTTGTCTGAACTCCAAGAGAAAAGAAATTATACACACAGCTGTTGGTATTCAAGCACTGTCTAAAAAAGTAAAGATGTAAACATCTCATTTAACCTTCCCTTCCTTTAGATTTTCACTGGTTTGAAAGGGAAATTAGGGGTGCTAACCTCCTAACTCCAACCAAGAATCAGATAAAAGAATGTTTATTCATGTAAGCACAGCTTAACAGATAAGTGTCAAGTTTTTTTAGTTAATAGAATACATACATTCTAAACTATAATTATGCAATAAATAATATCGTTGACAAAATTACATAAAATTAAGTGCACAGTAATACAGAGAGAACAAGTTTCATGGGGAGAAGGCATGATGTAAGTACAGGGAGATGAAAAGGCAAAGCCTCCTCGTTAAGGCAAGACAGGCTATGGGCTGAAGTTTGCAGAAAAAAGTCCTCATTTAATAGTGAAATGACATCTATGTGTGGGAGAAATTGTTACATAGATTAAGGTTAAGCAACTTGTTCCCTTGACAGTGGACGAAATAGTCTCAGTTTAACTACACTAAAAAAATATGGTGTAACTAGACGTTTGTTGTCTTTCTTCCCTTATCTTTCCAATCAGCACACTCAACAATTACACCCTCTGCTCCCAGGCACTCCCACCAAGATTTTACCCATAAATCAGGGACTAGCTTTAAATGCCTGCTTTGCTACCTTCTGTTGTGCAATAGAACATACTACCAGGACATCATCTCCACATGGGGTTTTTGCAGGAGCTGTAATCAAATCAAATCTAAATATGTACTGTCTATCAATCTACCTTTTCAGCAGAAGATACAGCAAAGAAACTTTAATTTCTTGTCAAGTTACCAAGGGAAGAAACTAGTAATAGCAAAAAAGGAATTATGCCTCTAGGTTGTGGGTTAGGATATTAGTAAGACTATAAAAGAGTGTGTGTGTGTGTGTGTGTGTGTGTGAGAGAGAGAGAGAGAGAAAGAGAGAGAGGGCAAGAGAGTGCTTTAAGTAAATGAAAACTCAGATGTGAGAAAATTCTTTTCTCAGCTTGCCTACCAATGGACATTAAGAACTTGAGAACATCTGACTTTTTATTGTGTTTCACACTTTAGAGCTGGTGGGATGTGAAAGATTATCTGGTTCATTGGCTTCCCAGCAAGTTCCGGACAGCCCACATGTTCCACAGAGGGAACTGGCGAGCTGACCCCCCTTCCCCACATTTGATTTGTGTGGTAGGCAGGCACTCACTCACAAACAAGAGGGAGGCATCTTGGAAAGCATGTGTGACTTAAAAATCCAGGCATCAAAAAGGTATTTGTTTCTAGGCAATTACAATGAAGGATTTCGTTGTGCCAGTTGTAGGTAGTCAACTCTCAAAGAACTCCTGTAAGAGACAGATTATTTCCTGTCAATGAAAATAAGAACCAGCAAGCTGTCCACCCTTGCTTGACACTTGGCTTCAGCCCGCTCCTCAATCAAGCTCCCCATGCTCTCACCACAGGTCCTTCTGGGTTTTGGGGTTCCAGAGATAGTATTTGGTAAATTCCCTCTGAACTACTAGAGAACACTTTTCTGATTATCACAAATTGCTTACTAAAAGCACAAATGACAACTCTAACAGAAAACCTTTCAGTGCTGGTGTATAGACTCCGCATCCCGAATGAGAATCTTGAGTATCTGGTGAAGGATGGGAGGATGGGGTGCTCTATGGGATATTTTATTGATGACTCTCCACATTGTTAGTAACAATCCCACTGAGTGCTGCTGTGACATTGATAAGAATTTTCCTAGTCATTGATGAACAAGATTTCGTGAACAGCAATGTGCTCATTAAAGCATCCAAGTCAGAGGCCTACATCACTTAAATATACATTGACTAGGAACTGCTTAATGGAGGGTTATTGATATTTAATTTCTAAAAAAAGGTTTGACCCCAATAAAAAGGCCAGAACCATTGATTAATACTAATTTCTTATTTTTATGGGTAAAGAAGCTGAAGACCAAGAACGGAAGTGAATTTCTCAAAGTTACCTGGCTTTTAAATGATGGAGCTGGGACTAAGGCTGCTGGCGTCTGGCTCATTCAGAGTCACTGCCCCCACTCTCCACCCGGAATCCAAGTTGCCAGATGTCAGATTGAGAGGGACAGTGGAGTCCATTTAGTCCATCTGTTTTCTAAAGCACAGATGAATGACAGAAGAATGTCTAAAGCTCAGTCTGATTTCAGAATTCTGGCACTACCAGGTATGCATGTATAGCCTCTTCAGAAGTCAGTCTTCTTAGTTAGAAAATGTGTTTACACCAGATAATTGCTTTGGGTCTGAGTTAATTTTAATGGTCAACATTCCTTGTTTTTTGCCCTTTCCTCTGTTTGGTAATAACATCTCATTAACCTTTGGAGAATCTCCTTTCCCTCAATCTTAGTCACTTTGTTTGGGTAGACTAATCCTTCTGCTCAGGGTGGACGTGTACCTCAGGCTTGCTAGTCAGAGCGACAGTGGTTGGTTAGGGCATTATACCTGATCTGTGTCCATGAATGAGAACAGGGTTAGGGTCTTGCTGTCTCTCCAAGAGCGTTGTGTAGCTGCTAAGATACGAACTTGGTGCTGGGAGGGTCATGTGGAAACAGAATCGGCCTGAGAATAAAGTCATGTAGAGGAAAGGGGAGGTAAAAGATGGAGGGGCAGAGTCTAAATGCCATTTTCTGAGGCCCTGGATCCAGGATCATTAGCCAAGAAGATTTCTTCTTTGTATTAAAACTGGTTTCAGTTAAATTTTGGTCACTTGCAACCTAATAATTCCTAAGGCAAAATCCTTTTGGTATTTCAGTGTCAAAATTGCACAGCTTTGTGAAGAAGGAATCAACAGTAACAAATACATTCATAAATATCAAGGAAATCATGAAATACAACTCTCTTAAAATGATGTCTTTAATAGCTCTCTGTACATTTCTCATTATTTTTATTCCTTGAAGATAACTAGCAAGTTCTAGTGCTTTGGAAATGAATTTCTACTTTTTAAGAGAGCATCTTACACATGGCAGTTATATACTCTTTGGCCCTGAATGATTAGAGGAGGTAAGGGAGTGAAGGAGGGAACATGGGCATGCCGCCATATTTTTAGCAGCTTTATAAATGTATGCATTAGATTGATTCAATTAATAGTTGTCTTAATAGGTTGGGCAATTTTATCATTAATTCAAGGTTTCATTCCTTTACAATGTCATTTTCTCATTAAATATTCCTTAAGAGGATTTCAGTTGAGTGAGAATATTTGAAACGAGACACTATATACCTTTTCCCTTTAATGAATTTATTCCCTTTTAAGGAATTAATTAAAATCAGTTGTGGAGGAGAGATATGTAGTAAATGAATAAAGTAGTGTCTGGGCAAAGGTTAAGGAGTAACTGCCATTAACTGAAATGAAGCACATTTCGAAGGCAACTTGTTAATGGAGAATTTTCATACTTATATACACCAACAAGAAGTTCATTACTCCGTGAAATTATGACTCCTTAGAGACTACTATTTCCCTCTCCCTCTTTCCTTCCCTCCTTCTCACTTTCCCTCTTTTCCTTCCTCCTCTCATCCCTTGCTTAATTTCACTTTTCCTTTTAAATAAATTGGCTTATTTCTATTCCAAGACAAGCCTATGCTTCTTTCTTTCTCTTTCATTCATTTGTTCATTTGTTCTTTCTTTCTTTCTTTTTTGAGAGCTTGAACCTTCTAGGATACAAAATAGTCATAAATTACCTTGCTAAATTCAGAGGCTTCATTCTTGGAAAGGCATGGTAAAGAGAAGACACAAGAATGGGGAGAGAGCTGAACTTTCAAACCAGAGGAAACATCCTTTCAAATTTAATTCACAAACTGGGAATGGAAATGTCATTGCCTCACTCAGAGGGTTAATCACTTTCTAATTTGAACTGGCAAATTTTATAATGACATTGTGAAATTAGCAGCACTTTATTGTGTTAATTATCTGCAGGACACTATATCATTACTTCCAATAAATGCAGATGAGATTGTGTCTCCTAGGACAATACACAGACAAGGTGAATTTTTATTGGCTATTTACAGGATTCCAGGACAGTCTTTCTTCTTTTTTTCTCTCCTTATAAAATACTTTCAAACAGTGTCAGCTTGCAATACCAATTCCCCTACATTTTATTTAATGCAATATTTTAAAGGTCATTAAAGTTCTCCTTAGCTCACTAGAACTCATTTTCACTCAAAGCAATGTTGATTATTAAAAACCATGTCAAGTGTCAACTCAATCAACCAAGACTGAGAACTGCAGCCCTACCATAAGAATATTTTTTTAAATGTAGTCTTTTCTTTTAAAGGCATTTTAAAACGTGTTGCTCATCTGCCCACTTGATTCAACTATGTACCTACAGATACAGTCCACTAGAATGACGCATCAGAATGTTGAGGCCAATGACAGAAAGGACAGGAAGTTGTGTTTTTCTAAATCATTCAGCAAACATGACAGTTAACAAATACACAGTGCTGTGTCAATCAAAGTTGACAAATACTGTTGGAGACCTACTCTGAGTCACCACATAAGGCTGCAGAGTGTAAAGAAAAGAAAGAGGTAGTTTTTATATTGAAAAAGTAACAAACTCAGAGATAGAAGAATACAGATATAACTGACTAAAGAGAAAATATAAGAAACACCTTATAACACAAAGAGATATTAAGATGCAAGGGTATTAGTCACCTGCTAATTATGAATATTAGCATAAAAATATATTATTTAAGAGGAGCCTTGAACAGAAAATTCAGATCTCAGTAGCCTGAGATATGGAGAGGGCAGGATGATGAGTGATAGTTGTTTTAACAATAAAAGCTATCAATTGAACCACTACCATGTGCCAACACATTCTATACATTAACATTCATTATTCTAAAAGAATTGTGATGTAAATATAATTCTTACTTTATAGATGAGAAAATTGGGGAAAAGGAGATTAAATAACATACCCATGTTCACACAGCAGCAACTAGAAGAGAATCAAATTTCTAACCCATTTCTGTTTATTGCAAAATCCCATGGCATCTAAAAGCAAAATTTGATATTAGGTATTTTCATGATAGTTAACCTATAAATGTGGACTATAATTTTGAGAATAAGAAGCAAACTGATGTGTAATTCAAATCCTGGCTCCAACATTCCAAATTATATAATCTTAAAATTCATATAATCTTTTTCGCTGTTTCCATTTCTCTCTCTATCGCTTTCTCTCTCTCTCTCCCCCCGCCCCGCCCCACTTTCTCATCTCTGTGTCTGTTTTCTCATGTTTATAAATGGGGAGAGTAACAGTTAACTGCAAGACTGAGGTAAGAATTATTTCAGAAAATGCAAGCACTTAGCATTGTGTCTGGCACTCCTTAAAGGTTGGAGTTATTATTATGGTTGCTGCTGACTGTTGTTGCTGTGGGTGTTATTGTAGTAGTAAAGAAAGTTGATGCTCCTGTCTCTCACAGAGTTTGTTTTCTTTCTCATTTTAGTTAGGTGCCCACCTTTAAACCATGTCAACATTTTATGTCATTTTGTACTGAGTGTGAGGATTAAAAATAAATAATTGATCTGAACTAGGCCAGACGTATGATTTGAATGTTTGCCCCCTCCAAAACTCATGTTCAAATTTAATTTGCATTGTAACACTGTGAGGTGTTGGGGCCATTAAGAAGTAATTACACTATTATAAAGGGCTGGGTTCAGCCTCCTTTCCCTCTCTTTGCCCCCTTTACTTTTCTGCCTTTTGTTATGTGATGATACAGCAAGAAGGCCCTCACAGGAGGCCAGTGACTTGACCTTTAACTTCTCAGCCTTAAAACCTATGAGAAAATGCATTTCTGTTCATTACAAATTACCCAGTCTCGGGTATTCTGTTACAGCAGCACAAGTGAACTCAGATAGCTGCTATGCTCTTTTTAACTTTTGCAAACTTAAATGAAAGAAGAAATTTGAAATTAACAACTAAAATTACCCTTTAATATTATCAAACCGAGCAATAAATATGCAGGTAGTGCCCATATTGCCCGTTGCCATGATAGATGACTGTGGCTATACAGAGAAAATTGAACATGGCCTTTGCCATAAAGGAAATTACTGTTTAGTTGGTCAGATAAGACAAGCATGCAAACAATGAAGTAATAATAGAAGCTGGCTTATAATTAATGGCTTAACTATGAAACATAGACCATGAATATTATAGAAGACAGAGGGAAGTGGAGTGGAGGGAGAAGGATGGCACCTGGGTGGATGTGGAACTTAAATGATACGTCATAAGATAAAAATAAGGTTGAATAAATGGTATGTGGTTCCTTGTGGATTAAATTTGTTGAACATTTATTACTATGGTAACATGATTATTTCTGTTGTGAAATTATCAGAATAAATTACCTGTTCTCACAGAATTAAGTTACGTGGAGGATTTGGTGAAATATTTTGAGTTAAGCAAAATATGACTAAGATCACCATAGAAATACGAGTTTTGTGGCAATAAGATAAAACCCAACAATTCTATAGCTACTAAAGTTCCTTTTCATACATAAAAAAAGACATAATTACTAATGTTAAATTGGGTCTAGTAGCTCAGTTATATAAGTTATCAAACTACACAGTGGGTTGGAGGAGGTAGAAGGAAATAAAAGCATAAAAAGTTTCTACTCATGTTTTAAAAGAAATAGATTTATTTCCTCCTTTATTTCATGTGTTCATACATTGATGGAACAACAATATTGGAAATTTGAGTTATCTATTCAGCATCAGTTTTACAAAGGTAACCAGTTGTAGGATATGAAATAAAAATAAATGTTTTCCTATTTAATAGAGAAAAATTACTTTTGGGGAAGCGAATCATAAAATATAAAATAAAAGCGTAAACTAGCATGTTGACTGACAACATAAATATAAAATGTGTTACAAAATCTGTATGTAAGAACAATGACTTTCAGAATGATAAAATATAATAACATGTTATTGACTAATAGTTTAATTGGCAAGCAAATGTAAAAAGAGTTAAAAGTATTTACTAAAGAGGACAAAGATTCTGAGATTGAGTCTACAATCTACAAGGGATACAAATAAAACAAAGTGATTCAGGAGTGTTGAGAACATGGCCAGGCAAATGCAAACACAAGGGAGGCATGAGAGATGGCATTTATTTAAAGCAAAATGGAACCTGTATTCCCCTTAGATACTGGTAAGTAGAGTCACAGTATGTTGGTTAAGAGTAAAATTCACAATGAAGATATAACTGTCAGGGATTTGTATGTGGCTAATTACATATAATCACAATATATGAAATGATTGTTTTCAAGCATTTAAAAAAGTTGACAGTTTGGCAAAACAAACATTACTACTTGCCTCACTAATTCTACAATAGTAGTTAATGTTATCACATCATTATAACAAAATATTTCTTAGAGAAAATATAAGATCACAAAAAATATATTCAATGTAAGGCAGAAAATGGCAAACCCATTTTTCTTTCTCCCTGGACACACAGATTAACGTTTTCCATCCTGCTTTGCATTTGGATAGGCAATGTTGGTGGAGTCCTAGCCAATGGAATTAATCGATGCCACTTCTAGGCCTATCCCTTAAACCTCCCACGTTAAATTTCCTGTGCTTCTTGTTCTTGTGTGGGAACACAGAAACCTTGCAAGCTCTCTGGTGAGAATAGCAGAGCCACAAGGTGGAAGTAGTCTGTGTCCCTCATCTTGCCGATCATACATACCTGTTTTAGATATTATGCAAGTGAGACTTAAATTTCTATGGTGTTTAAGGCATCGTACTCTTGGGGGCTGGGCTTTATAGCAACTTGTATGACCTTAACTAATATAGACTATGACTACAATATGTGCGTGTGTGTGCGAGAGAGAGAGAGAGAGACAATATTAGCATACGGTTGTCTGTGTTTTCATACATCTTATACTTTATCACAGTTATCTGCTCCCATGACCATATGGATGTATTTTTAATTATATGCAAATAAAAATTAATTGTGTTTATCTTTGGGTGACAGGACTGAGATGGATTCTGTTTTTATATTTATTTTTATTTTTCATATTTTCTATAAGAAATTTCTTTTATATTTATAATAAAAAATTATTAACTCACTAAATTTTTAAACACAAGGAAAAGCACTCTCGTCCCTCAAAGATCTTTTAAGTGCTGAGACACGTTTATCATATGTTAATGACTTGTGAATAAACATATATGTCTTAAGAGCGTTTAAGAGCTTACTAATCACAGAAAGAACTAGTTATTCTTTCATTTATTCATCAAACGTTGATTGAATACCTATTATTTGTCCAGCCCTAGACCAGACACAAAAGATACACAATGACACAGAAGATAGGCATTTACAGCACAGGCAAAGTTTCTACTCCCTGCACTCAAAGTCTATTAGGACAGATAGTTATATAAACACAATAGAGCCATTTGATGAGTAATTTCCAATTTGAGCTCAGTGTAGGCTAGTAGTAGCCCAAACAAAATAATAATTAACTCCGTTTTAAGAATCAGGGTGATCCTCAGAGGAGAAGACCCTTCAGCTCAGTTTTGACGCATAAGTGATCTAGCCAAATGGATACACAGAAAATGCATAGCACCTTTGCAGAGGCAGTGCAAATAGCTTAAGAATGGCTGTAGTGTTGCTCCATGCAAGGACAGTCTGGGAAAATATGAAGCAAGAGATGGAATTAGGTGGGAGACTGGTCACCAAGGCATCATATGGCCAGAATAGACAAGTACCATGATCAAATTGCATTATGGGAAGATATCTTTGTCAGAGTAAGGAATGGTTGTAGAAAGACTGGAGGCTGGGGAAGGCTGTTCAAGGTTCGGACCCATCTCAAGCAAGACCTGGACAAGTAGAGTGCAGGATCCATCTTTCTGGGCATTTCCCAGGGCATCCATTGCAGCAGAACCACTGTGTGGCTCTGCCTACCTTAAAGGTGTTCTGTCAGTAACCTTGCTTCTTGGGAAGAAAGACTCAATTAGCACAAGGAACTAACCAACATTTAGTCCTTTCTCCATTGCTCTTATCTAGAAAGTACCTAAATGCTCAGATGATCGTTCCTGCAAAGTCAGGACAACCCACAAATGACTGAAGCTGATTTCGAGCTCCTTTTCCTCCAACTAAAATTGAGACAACTCTAAAGATATGTCTAGTGCACCAGTCACACACTTTACAACATTTTAACAGGTTTCTATGGGTGATTGTATATTGGCTTGTGATATGGTTTGGCTGTGTCCCCACCCAAATCTCATCTTGAATTCCCATGTGTTGTGGGAGGGACTTGGTGGGAGGTAATTGAATCATGGGGGCAGGTCTTTCCTGTGATCTTCTCATGATAATGAATAAGTCTCATGAGATCTGACAGTTTTATAAGGGGTAGTTCCCCTGCACAAACTCCCTCTCTTTGCCCACTGCCATCCGTGTAAGACGTGATTTGCTCCTTTTTGTCTTTGGACATGATTGTGAGGCCTCCCCAACCACGTGGAACTGTAAGTCCACTAAGTCTTTTTCCTGTATTAATTATTCAGTCTCCAGGATGTCTTTATTAGCAGTGTAAAAATGGACTGTACAGCTTGTTTGCAGCTGTGCACTGGGCACACTCCACCGCTGAAGTCCAGTATTGCCACCAGTTGCTCACAATTCCCTGGTGCCAATACTGTGAAGATCTACTATCTTACTTCTTTCCCTGTCACTAGTCCACAGTTTCAGGAGCAACTCCCTTCTCTTATTGTGCATCCCTCTTGAATCTTTTATAAACAAATTTGAAAGAAAACAAACAAATTTGTAGTGAAAAAGATAAAAATGATGCACTTTGTTATTATAATTTAGTAACTTTGCAGACATACGTCTTGGGTCTCATTGTTGTTTATTATTAAGTCAAGTACATGGAAGCAAGGTTAAAGCTAATCTAGGTAAAAGTCTGCGTTAGTTTTCTGTGGCTGCATTAACAAATTACCACCAGTTTGGTGGCTTAAATTAAGAAAAAATTATTTCCTCACAGTTCTGGAAGGCAGAGTCCAAAATCAATGTGTTGAAGCCACAGTCCCTCTGGAGACTTTATGGGGGGGGACCTTTCCATACCCATCTCCTTGCTTCTGGTGGCTGCCAGAAATGCTTGTATTGCTTTGGTTTGGGACTGCATCATCACAAGCTCTGCCTCTGTCTTTACATCTCCTTCTCCTCTCTGTGTGTCTTTTAATGAGGCCACTTGCCATTGGATTCAGGGCTCACCCAGAAAAGCAGGATGATCTCAAGTCCTTAACTACATCTGCAAAAACCTTTTTTTTAAACCTAACATTCATAATTTCAGAGAAGGGATGTAGAAATCTTTTGAGGGGCCACCATGCAACCCTCAAAGGGGAAGAGACTCATGGCCAGAAATAATATGTGAAACTGTGACCGGTTAGAGTACTTGTAAGCTGTCTGAGGGTAGGAGCTGTGTTTTTTGCCTTGGATAGCAGCCGGGAGCTTGCAGATAACATAGTGGAGATTCAACAAAGCCAAGGCTGGAAGCTTTGTTTTGGAATCCAACAGTAGTTTAGATTAGATTCACTGAAATAGATGCTGCAGCTAAACATCACAACTCTTCTCCCTTCTGAGAATTTAATGGCGGTGCATTCATCTTCCCTCAAAAAGCAGCTCTCCACATCTGAGCAGGCAGTTTCATGTGAACTCATGAAAATGTCTTCTGTAAGCCTCAAATTCATTGTGTTATATAAAAAGACACTGTCATATTGCTCTTTGCCCAGATTTGTCTTATGAAATGTGGGATCTCATCCTGGGATCTCCAGCCTGCTGATGTCAAGCTTCCAAACCTTACAGTCGCCTAAGTGAAACCTTTTCTTGAAACTTGTGCCAGCAGAAATGCACAGCCCAATGCACAGCATTCCTGTTTCACTGGCATGTGTATTTGTTCATATGTGCATGCACACATACACACACAATACTCACTTTCCTCCTCCCTAGGTTGATGACACTCCTGGTTGATTTATTGATTGTCTGTAACACCACTGGCTTTTCTTGAAGCACTTGTGATCTTCCCAGTTGTAAGTGCCACCCCTAGTGGAAAGTTGCCCCCAAACTGGGATTTTTTGATTGTTGTTTGACTTCCTCAACTTGACTGGTCAGGGCTGAACCTTCTCAGCTTCCCTGGAATAAACTTCTTACGCCTTTTCCCTCCAAAGCATCTGTAAACAGTTGAAGGTCATGATTGTTCACTCTGCAAGATCGATATGCCATTAAATTGTGACAAAAAGGACTGCCAGACCATTAAGGCCTCCCTCATACCCTCAGTAATCCTGATAAAGTGATGAGCTGTTTTAACCTCTTTGGCTCCCATTGCTAACTACGTAGAAAACTAACTGCTGAGATAACCCTTTCTGCAAAGTCAAGACGTCTCACAAATGACGGAAGCTGATTTTGAGCTCCTTCTCCTCTACATTTTTTTCTGCTATTGTGCAGTCTATATTTTTCATTTTATCTTATTTGTGTCCACACAGTCTAAAGTCTAGTGTTATTCTTAAAACTATTTTGACTCAAATCTGTTTTATTCTAAAATGAACCAGCTACTTGAGAGCTTCCTCACATAGATAAATGAGTCAAACTCCTAATGGTTAAGAGACAAAACTAAAAATATTCATGAGAACTCAAAATGGCACAGGTCTGGAGCATCCCAAACACATGAGATTTGCCTAAATTGAACCAATCTTGGACATGTGGTAAGTTTACCACATTAAATTCTCTCGAATTTCTGCCTATTCTGTTCTCTTAGTGTAAAAGGTAAGAAGGAAAGGAGAAGGTTTCAACAAATGGGAGAATGCAATTTTTGTGATCTGAAAATAATTTTAATGGATTTAAGTATTCTGCAAACCATTTGAAATTTGCATTTAAATTTCAATCTGGACACTCCAAGTCTTGCTTGACATTAGAGAGTGAGCTCATGTATTATTTGAAGATGGTTAATTTTATCCAGAGAATGCCAAAATCAACTGCTACTATGAACTAATATCCAATGTGTTTGAAAACTCTGTGACTGTTTAGCCAGATAATGTTGATCTTACCCTTTTTTCTAATGCTTAAGTTATCTGATATCCAAAACATATTTTAAAATTTTTGTTTCCAGCTTAGAAGTTCCTTGCCAGCCAAGTTGGCTTTTGTAAACTAGCTAATGTAATCACAATGCAGTGTTTAGACTTTATATCTAATGTATATACACACACAGTTGCATACACACAGACACACACACACACACACACACACACACACACACACCACTGGTATTGTCTCTTCTGCACTAGTCTAAAAAAATATATCACCTGGGTTGCAAAATCATGGTTGAAATCCAGTGCTTCACATTACTGTTATTTATTAAGTCTTAAACTCCTTAGAAGTTTAGTAAATCTTGAAAAATCTGAAATATTTTCCCCCAAATATGACTAACAAAATGTACCATTTCAGTGCCCCAGGGTTTGAGGCAAATTCATCAGCTAATTGCATACAGGATTTTCCAGACACAAATACATGTACTCTATTTTCTATTTTGCTGATTTGCAAGCATGAATTTTCAGGATAACCTTTGCCTTAAATGAGTTCTGGCCTTAAATAGCTTATTATGTCAACAAAATATACCTTTAAATGAAAAACCAAACACTTGAAACCAGCAGGAGCTGCAAGTAGTAAATAGAAAGAAAACGAGCTTAATATCTGATGAGCCCATTAGCTCTCACCTGCACATCTTTCTTCAACATATTAATGGAATAAGCTAGAAGGGTACAAGAACAAGAGCAAAGCTGCAGGTCAATGAAATTGTTCCCTGATCCACCAGCAAAACATGATAAGTGGTGTATTAGCTTAAAATCTCCTACATGCTACTTAGACATCCTTGCACAGATTCTCAAATGAGGCAAACATCCTATTTAGTGATATGAAAAACTAGAGGATTTTTTTTTTTGCTTTGTCTTGTTTGAACCCCCAAATAAATCCTAAATTTAAATTTTATGGCTTAAATTTTCTTTGCAGATCCTGCAACATGAGGTAATTTAAATGGATAATGACAACAATGAAACAGGGTATGTTGTCTCTCCCTTTACACTTAATCATATCTAGATGCATTTGCAGATTTCTGGCTCATGTTACTCATTATCACATCAACTATGTATTGTGTGTCCCTTGGATATCTTATAGTTTGTTAAATTTCCGGGAATACAATAATGTGCAATGTTAAGCAGATTCAATGCTCCTTGGGTAAGTGTTTCTGTCTTCAAGGAGTTTTCACTGTATTACAGTGGAGGAATTAGGGCAAAAACACGTGCAATAGTGTTGTCTTTCCGAACAACTTTAATTCTTTACTCTTGATATTTGCATTCTGATTAAAGTGGCTTACCAATGGTAACAGAATAAGGATAGATCACTGTTAGAAAATAACAGACAGTATTCCCTCAAGCCACTTCATAGCTGGCTTGCTAGCTGATGATAAACTTTGGTTCTTCCTTTCACTTACCTTGAGTTTAAACTCTCTCCATCAGCAAATGAGCTACCTACCCTCTGATCTCAACCACAGCTGACAGATAACCATATCACCCTTGGTGCATTTCATGGAAAGGCCAGTTGCCAGGTATATATTCAGAAGCAAATGTATCTATTATTCCCTTTCACATAAGGCACTGTGGAGTCCTGGCCCATTCAGATGAGCTTTCAGTAACAAACATCATTCAGCATGAATATATTTACTCTTTGAATCAATCACATTACATTCTGATATATGATCTCAAGATAAAATTTTCTACACATCAAAAGGAGAAATAGAAGACGGGAAGGGAGGAAAATGTAGAAGCAACAGAAGAAAACATCTTGACACAGAACAAGCTGAGCCATCAAATCATTCCAAATATTGTGGTACAGCCTATTTATCTTACTGTACTCTCCTCTCCATTGTTTGAAATGGAAAAAAATTTGAAAATTAAAAAATCTGTATTTACATTCTCCTTGGGAAATATGTTGGATTCTAATAAATCTCTTTGGCTGACTCCAGGAAATTGGTCTCTTTAGGTTGCATCACACCCAGCTGTTTGCATTAAAGTCCATCCAATTTGATTTTCATTTGTCAAACTGATCCCTTTGATGTCAAAATTACTCTCTCCTTTGCATTTAGTTCTTAAGAGTTTCCAGCTGCTGTTGGCTCTGTAGTTGCGCTGAGGTCTTAAGCCAGTCTTCAGTCATATTGTTCTGCTTTGCAGTTGTCTAAACTGTATCTAGGTGACCTCATTCATCTTGATGACTTAACTTGAGACACTTATCCAAGATGTCTTGGGAGCTGCTGTTCTTGAAGATTCCCTTGCATTGTGCTCACCCTCTGGTAACCAGCTCTGGCCCACTCAGAGCACACAACTCACACTAACATCTTCTGTTCATTTGGACAAAGAATATGTTCAATTCCCTTTGGAATCATTGATTGCCACCTGATTTACAATGTCTCTCTTCCTCCTTCAGAATAGATAACCTCTTAGTGTTGAATGAGTCACAAATTGGTTTGGGGATCCTAAGTAGACCACAGAGTGTTGAATCAACATTTAAAGAGCTCTTCAGTGTCACACCATTCAGCCCTGTTCCTTGGGATTCTTTATGAAAGAAATGTCTATTGTTATCTTTCTTTTATAGAAGAGGAAACCGAGAGGTTAGATGTAGTGTCCAAAAGATGTTTTTTTTTTTAGTAACTATCTAGGCCAAAACTTTGCTCTGTAAACTTGGCCACACTAAATTCTATTTGTAAAATTCTTTGTGTTTTTCTCCTCTCCTGTCAGTCTGCCTGCCTACTGGTCTATAGCTATATCTAAATCTGTCTCATCTATCTGTCTTGTATATTTACTCTTTAAAGGGAATATAAATTAACCTACATTCTAATTTATATTCCATTATTGAATTTCTCCCATTCTATCACCAACTTGAAATGCATTGAGTTATTTTCTCTGAGAATCAGCTACTTCATCTGTAATAGGAGCTGATGCTTCCATTTTAGAGTTGTTGTATTAAGTAAAATAATATTTAAAAAATAACATCACTCTGGTACCTAGAAGAGGCAGAAGAAATGACAGTTCATTTTCTGCCCAAAAGCTGTTAGAAAAGCAAACAGTTGCTGGTTGATTTGGCGTAAATCTAAATTGAGAAATCATCTGTTTGAAGAGAAATTGCATCTGATTTTGTGTGACTTTTCCTTAACAAACTTTTCCCCCCACCAAAGCTAATGCATTAGCTTCCTGTTGCTGCTATAACAAATTACTACATACTTCATGACTTAACACAACCCAGATTTATCGTTTCATAGTTCTGGAGGTCAGAAGTCCAAAATGGACTGGCAGTGCCACATTCCTTCTGGAGGCTCTAGGGGACAGTCTATTTCCTTGTTCTTCCCAGTTTTGAGAGACCGCCCACATTCCTTGGCTCATGACCCCACACCACTTCCACCTCTGTTTCAGTCATCACATCTCCTGACTCCCCTTTCCCCGTTTTTCTTATAAGGACCTTGCCAATACACTCAGCCCACCCAAATAATCTAGTATAATTTTCCCATCTCAAGACTTTTAACTCAATTGCAGAAAAGTCTCCTTTGCTATGTAAAGTAACCTGTACATAGGTTCTGGAAGTTAGGATGCAGACAGCCTTAGGAGGTCATTCCTTGGCCTACCACATTTTGGAGATCTCACTACCAATCGTTTGAGTGGAAGTACATTTTTTAGTTACTATTTGTATATTCTTTACTTATGATTGATATTTTCAATTACTGAAATATAAAAAGGTAGATAAACTTCTGGATTTTTAAGATAAAGTGTAATAAACAATAACTTTTTTTTTTTTTTAAGACAGAATCTTGCTCTGTCGCCCAGGCTGGAGTGCAGTGGCATGATCTCAGTTCACTGTAGCCTCCGCCTCCCGGGTTCAAGCAATTCTCCTGCCTCAGCCTCCCAAGTAGCTGGGATTACAGGTACGTGCCATCACTCACAGCCAATTTTTGTATTTTTAGTAGACACGGGTTTTCACCGTGTTGGCCAGTCGTGTCTCAAACTCCTGACCTCAAGTGATCCACCCGCCTCAGCCTCCCAAAGTGCGGGGATTACAGGTGTGAGCCACCGTGCCCAGCCAATAACTTTGTTTACTATATCCTCCTTCTTGTAATCCCTATTTCCTTTTCTATTTATAGATATTACATATTTACTTGTTACTCCTGCATTTCTTTTCTGTTGGTCTGTTTCTTTTTTTTTGAGACGGAGTTTCGCTCTTGTTACCCAGGCTTGAGTGCAATGGTGCGATCTTGGCTCACTGCAACCTCCGCCTCCTGGGTTCAAGCAATTCTCCTGCCTCAGCCTCCTGAGTAGCTGGGACTACAGGCATGTGCCGCCATGCCCAGCTAATTTTTGTATTTTTAGTAGAGACGGGGTTTCACCATGTTGACCAGGATGGTCTCAATCTCTTGACCTCGTGATCCACCCACCTCGACCTCTCTGTTGGTCTGTTTCTATCTTGATGCTCTAAAAATGTAGACTCCCAGAAAGCAGACCTTGATGTGTTGTATCCTTTTATAAAACAGTTTGCTTAGCCCCATATGGATTCATAAAAATAAATCCTCTTTAATAATTAGATTATTTATCTTCTTTCCCTGAATTTTTATTGGCAAGCATAATTAGGTAAACAACAAATTTGAAGTACTTTTTTTCATCATTTAATTGATTATTTTTATATTTTTATATTACAGAAAAGTATTTCATTACACATAGTGGAAGAGTAAAAGATTCTTCCTAGCATCTACCATTCTACTTGTTACATGCATAGGAGTTAGTATGTAATGATCCAGTCACTGCTATAAGAATTTTACAAATTATGGTTTAATTCCAAAATCATTTAACATAGTCAGATGGAAAGAGAAAAGTAATGTTTGTTTCTCAGCCATGTGTATATTTGTGTGCATAAGTTCTAAAAAGACTATACTTAAGTAATAGTTTAATTTATTGAAAGTAGTGACTGGATTTCCCAGATCTGGAAAAGAAATGTATCTGTAAAGTGAATTTTTCTTTCAGGCTTTATATTAAAATATGATTAAAGATAGGCTGTCATTCTGGGTGACATTTTATTGTTGAAGGTGGTGGATTTTAATGGGCATGTTCAGCACAGTGCTATCCTTCTAGAGCACAAGCAGGATAATGAGTTGTTAAAGGCACTGACATTCCATTTCTGGTCAAAGTGCTTCATCTTTAAGGATCTCAGATTCTAAAAACCTTGTTCAGCTATCTTTATCTGGGTTATCATGAGTTTTCCTTCTTTGGAAGCCCTGGGGAGATAGGTTAACCACACTAATGGGCTTCATCAGACTAAAACTGGTTTTCAAAAGTTGTACCCTGGAAACTCTGTGATTATGAAGACAGTATCTAATATGTATCTGAGTGGATCTGCTCTATCATCTTAAATTCATTTTCAAATTGTGCTGTAATTAGAGTTGCAGAGTATTAGAAATATTACAGAAGAGTACCATTATCTAAAATTTTGAAAACTATTAGTCTGCACTAAGTTCAAGACTAGCTGCCTAAATTAATCTGTAAGTATTAGCTTTATTATTACTTTACAGGAACATTGGGACAGCCATCTTCCTTCCTTCCTTTCTTCCTTCTCTTCCTTTCTTCTTTCCTTTTCCCTCCCTTTCTCCTTCTCTCTCTTTCCTTTCCTTTTCATACTTTATATCTCCCTTTTTTCTTTTCCTTCCTTCTAACTTCCTTCCCTCCTCCTTTCTTTCTCTTCTCTTTCTTTCTTTGTAACAGGGACAGGATATAAGAAATGACAAAATCCAGCTTTCTCCTGCACACACATAAGATGGCAAGTTCTGATTGCTTGCCCTCCACCTTTATGTGCTAGTGTATGCAGGTGTCTAGAAATAACAATAACATGGCGAAGTGGACTTTATGATGTTCACATGAGAACTTAAGCACTGAAGCGATGTTTTCTTTAAAATAGCCATCACATGATAATACATCTTTTTTCGGTAAGTGCCTCCATCATTGAAATATTTTTTGGAACTCTTCTTTTGAACCTGCCTTTTGTGACACCTTCACAGTGTCTCACCATATGTAGCCACCCTATTTGAGTCAAAATAGCATTCCTTAAATTAATCACTTTCCTTAATCATTGGATTTTGGCTCAGTATCTTTTGCTTGTTTTCAGATGACAAATCTGAGGATGAATGTTTACTAACACAAAGAAATTCAGTTGATTTACTCAATTAATTCAAGGGAATGCACCCACTTAAGGATCAAAACGTTTAAATTTCACTCAGTAGCTTGCCATAGCTGGAATGTCAAACAAAGATCTATGTATACTGTCCAACTCAATAAGATAGCTACAATTAAGAAATTTATTTTATAAGCAAATATACATGATAAAACTTTCAAAGCAGAACCATTTCTATAGTATTATACAACCACACAGACATAAACATACCCCTAGACATATTTACATTTAAGGAATCACTTTACCATGTTTAGAATGATTACTTTGGAGTGAACCAGTTGCATGGTTTTAATGTTTCTTCTTTTTTCTTCAGTTCTCAGGGTATATTCAATCACTTTTCTAATCAAAAGAATAAAAACAATTAAAAGAATAATGTATCATGAGCTCTTACATAATGCTAAATACAGATTTTAAAATGTCATGAGTAACGACACTATCACTAGAATAAATACTCCTGAACATTTCACAAGTATTTGAATGTGTCTTGGTTACGTTTGTTTAGTGACAGTCACATTAATTCAAGGTAGAAATATTCAAATACAGGATATACATTTGTAAATGCTCTACCAACTTTTCTCTGTTACAATGGAAACAAACTACAGGCATGGGTAAAATCAACTGAATCCTTCAAAATAACCTTTACTAAGTCATGATCAGAGTGCCATGTAGCTCTGGGTCCAGCAGGTGCCTAACTGTTACAGCTGGGAGCCCTAGCATCAGAACTCAGGTTGGCCAGTAACTAACTTTGTGTTGAACTCTGGGAGGCAAGAACTTACATTATTTGGCTCACTGTAAAATAAACTGAAGATCCCCTCTATCTCTAAGTTCAGCAAATCCTTTTATTCACTGGCTTGATAATAAATAATTACGAGTTAGATTGTTGTTCCATTAGTAATGCTACCCACAATAGATACAATTTACTGGAAGCAACGCAGAAAAGATTTGATGGATTGTCTCTTAAATCACACTGGAATTTCCCCAGATTAGTTTGGCAGTAGGGTATAGGATCTCAGAAACGATGAGGTTTAACCATACCATCTCTAAAAGCTAAGCCACTGCATTTTCACCTTTTCCAAAGGCAAAGATAGCCTCTGCTTTTACTCTATAGTAAAATTATTTTCAAAGTCTCCCTCCTGAGTGTTTTTAGGCCTAATCCTACTCTATATAACTTGAAGAATCTGGAAAATATATACTTCTCAAAATAGTATTCTAATAGGGAATCTTAAGTAATCACAACTTTCTTTTCACTTTTATTCTCTTTTCTATTACCAGTCTTCCAAATTTGTATTTCTCTATTATTCAGAGTAACTCTAGATGTTATTACAAGTAAATGGCAAATTGTATATGGATATATGCAATGAAAATTTATTTCTTATTCCCATCGTAGTCTGACAGGTAGCTTTTTCCCTGTCATGGCTCAAGGATCTAGGATCCCTCTAGATTGTAGCTGTGCCAAATCCTAACAGCTTCTAGCTGACTCAGAGAAAGAGACAATGGAGAAGTCCCACTCACTTCTTAAAAGCAGGACCAGGAAGTGAAACACACAACACTACCCACATTATATTGACAAGAACTGATCTTGTGGCCACACCTGGATGCTAGGGGCACAGGAAATGTAGTCCGTGTCTGGGCAGCTGCTTCCCACTGACAAAGCCACACCATGAAAAGAGGAGTTTAAATTGTGTGTAGAACCCCAGAACTCTCGGCCAGGCACAATAGCTCATACCTGTAATCCCAGCTCTTTGGGAGGCCGCAGCAGGCCAATCACTGGAGGTCAGGAGTTCAAGATCAGCCTGGCCAAAATGGCGAAACTCTGTCTTTACTAAAAATACCAAAAAAATTAGCCGGGCATGGTGACACATGCCTGTAGTCCCAGCTACTGGGGAAGTTGAGGCACAAGAATTGCTTAAACCCGGGAGGTGGAGGTTGCGGTGAGCCAAGGTCGTGCCACTGCATCCAGCCTGGGTGACAAAGCAAGACTATCTCAGAAAAAGAAAAAAAAAATTACAACTCTGCCCCATTTCCTTGGCCTTCTTGCTGCAAAAATTATTTAAAAATATCTGAGTATGTAAAAAAAAATCTATCAAGATATAACATTTATTCTTGCATGCATTGATTTTCTCATTCAACAAATGTTTATTTGTTGTGTATAGCTCTCTCTCTATTTTAGCATTGCGGTTGCAATAGTGAAAAAGAAAGTCTTGGCATTTCTGCCCTTATAGTATAGTTATAGCTATAGTTGATAAATACATAGCCAGACACATAATCACACCTTAAGAAAGTACTAGAAAGCAAACAAACAGGGTGCTGTGATGCTGAGTAGCTGATGGCTGATGAGAGGTTTCCTTTGACTGAATAATCATAGAAAGCTCCTCTGAAGTCAGACATTTTAATCCTAAACATGAAATATAAGAAGGAGCTAATTATGCAATAAACACAGTGGTGAGAAAAACATTTACGAAGGCATTTAAATGGAAAAGAGTTGGAAGAGTTCTGTATATAATTTTTTAAGGTGGAGATTTTTTTATCTTTCAGATTATAAGGTTAATCACCTTGCAGATTACAGATAAATTACAAAAGGACAAGGAAACATTTAAAATGAAAAAAATATGATGTGTAATAACTTGACCAAATGATCAGACTTCACATCACCTGTAATGGAATAAATTAACAGTGTGTTCCCTTGCTGTGATTCACTGAGGCCACATCCACTCTATAGTGTTCTTGCAAAAATTAAAATTAAACACTTTAACCTGAAGCAAATCTGCAAAAACAATGAGACAAATCCAAACTGAGAAATATTCTGCAATACCATAGACGTGAACTCTTCAAAATGAAATTAAGAAGTCATGATGGCTAAATTCAATGTATGGTCCTAAATTAATCATGAACATACACACAGGCGACAACAATAGCAAAAAACAATAGCTATGAAGAACCTTATTGGAACAGTTGCGGAAGTTTGAACATGAGTGTTTTATAGATAATAGTACTGTATCAAAATTAAATTTCTTGGGGCTGATAACATTACTGTGGCTATGCAGAAGGCTGAACTTGTTAAGAAATATATGCTGAGGCGTTCAGGGGTAAAATGTGAGTACACATAGGTAACAAGCATATGAATGTTTATTGTATTATTCTTGCAAATTAGGGGGAAATAATTAGATTCATGTTTTTAAAAGTTACTCTAGATGCTATGTGGGGAAGAAATTGGAGGGAGATGACTGGGCATGCAATAGAGTAGTCATAACGCTGTGACAGTGGTCCAGAAGAAATGCTGGTGGCTTTCTGTTCGTCACTGCAGTTGGATATTAAGAGTACAGTTAAAGGTAGACTTAAACATACTTTGGAAGAAGTAATAACTTTTTCATAGACTGAATACGAACAAATGAAAGTGAAAAAAATAAAATGACAGGGTGTTGCACCATGCGAAATGTATCAGTCTTAGTCTGTCCAGACTGCTATAATAAAATACCACAGACTCGGTGGCTTATGAGCAAAAAGAATTTCTTTCTTACAGTTCCGGTGGCTGTGGAGTCCAAGATCAAGGCATATTAAGTGGCTGGTTAGGGTCCCACTTTCTGGTTCGTAGGTGGTGCCTCCTGGTGTCCTCACATGGTAGAAGGGGTGGAGCATCTCTCTCAGGTCTCTTAAAAGGCACCAACACCATTCATGAGAGCTCTGTCCAAAAGGCCCCGCTTCCCAATGTCATCATCGTGGGGTGAGGATTGCAACATAGGAATTCCAGGGAATTATAAACATTCAGACCACAGCAGCATGCTGGAGGTGAATCTCAAATTTCACTGAAATACTTAACTGCACAGCCAAGAGAAATGCATGATTCACATACACGAGATTCCCAATGTCCAGAGAATACAGAGGCACCCACGGCTGTGTCAGATGGAACACAGGAATTCTTAGCAGAGATCTGCAGAATTTTTCTCTGAATTATCATAAAGAGAATGATGACAATGTAAATTTCATCCCGATACATTCATGCACTTCCAGTGACCACATTACCAACAATTTAAATTACTCAACTGGGCTTTGGCAAGTAGACATATTATCAACTGGAGTCTTCAAAATTCCTGCGGAGAGAAAATCTGCTAGGCTGAAACGTTGAGCTTAATGCAATTTGAAGAGAATAAGCAGTTTTGTTCACTTCGGGCCAACATGTTACTTGGTGTTTTATGCAAGAGCTGTGATTGCAGTCACACTGAGGAAAAGATTCAACGTGAATGGTAAATTATAAGAAATGCCCACACTTCCTATTTCCTAAATCTATTTTAGTTGGTGGCAATTACGATTTACTACGCAACACTCAAAATACAAACGGTGCTATGTGAAAGGATGTATCAGTGACAGATTTGCAACCTCAAAGCGTGACTTCAAAATATTGGTGCCGGAAAGGTTTCCAGTTCCGGAAGGCGGTTGCGACATCCCGTGCACAGCCCCCGCAGGTGAGGGCGGCGGCGGGCACCCTGGATGGCGCCGCGCGCGGAGCCGGCGGGAGGCGCCGGAGCGCGCATATGGAGGAGGCCTGCAGTGCCAATCGCACGATGGGATGGCACAGACAGCGAGCACAGAGTGAGGAAATACTGCTACGCAGGGAAACTGACAGCATAAGGCCGGGAGGAGAAAACCAAGAAGGAAAGCCAAGAACTTCAGGGACGTGCAGAAGCAGGGTTATGTGAGGAGAATGTGCGGGCATCCTCTGTTCCTGCTCCGGCTCAGCACGGCCTCTGCCCTGATCTCTGGCCAGAAAGCGGAATCTCCTGGGGCTCCCGTGCCCTCTGCAGCCACTTGGTTTCAGCCACCAGAGAACAGGCCTGAGAGAGGTTAGTTTCTTCCCTAGTGCTGGGTCGTGCTGTGGTAGGGGTTGCACTCTTGACTGTTACTGTGGCTACAGCCCTCAGCGGCCCCCACTGGGATGTGCCCCCTGCTCTTGACCCTGGCCCTGTAGCTGGTAATGGCTTTCCCCTGTGGCTAGCCCAGGGGTGTAGTATTAGCCCTTGTGTGTTCCCCTTAATTCTGCTCACTTCTTTGCAAGCAATCACTTTATTAAATGCTCAGGGAAATGCCATCCGATTCTGGCTGGGATCCTGATTCACAGGGAAGTTGCAAGTTCCCATATGCAATTTCCAGGAGAGTGATTAAGCACATAATGGAAACCATGCTGAGGTACACAGTGGATAGTCTGGTTCTGAAGTGGGAAACATAAATGATTCTCAATATTCTAAACAGAAAGATGATGGATTCCTTCACTTTTCCATGTTGGCACTAATCTTCAGTCCTTATAACGCTCACAACCTCCGGGGTTCCCACCTGGGACCTAGACCCTGCTTACATTCAGCTCTTTGCCTGCAGACAGGTAAGAACTTGGAGCTCTAGGCAATTGAGGATTACAAAGAAATTTATTTAGGAGAATTTCTTTCTTCCTTTTATTTATTTATTTATTTTTGAGACAGAGTCTTGCTCTGTCCCCCAAGCTGGAGTGTAGTGGCACGATCTTGGCTCACTGCAACCTCTGCCTCCCAGGTTCAAGTGATTCTCCTGCCTCAGCCTCCTGAGTAGCTGGGACTACAGGCTTGTGGCACCATGACCAGCTAATTTTTGTATTTTTAGTAGAGCTAGGATTTTCATCATGTTGGCCAGGCTGGTCTAGAACTCCTGACCTCGTGATCCACCCTCCGTGGCCTCCCAAAGTGCTGGGATTACAGGCTTAAGCCACCACGCCCGGCCAAGAGAACTTCATTCAGCACAGTTGCATTCATCTGGGTGAGCATCCGAGTCTCACCCAGGCACACGTATTTCATAATGAAATTTCAGAACTTCCTAATTTGTGCACCCATACTCACTCTTCTTTGGCTCCTCTGCCCTGGTCTTTGCAATAATAGCAAACAGAAAAGACTGCTGATAATTATATGCACATTTAAAATATCCAGGAGGATGCCATATGTGTTATATGTATCATATGCACAGTAAGAACGCAAACTGAGTTGTATTCAGAGAAGAGATGTTATGCCTTATTCTAAATAATTAGAGTATCTTCACATCGCATTCTAGTCTCTATGATTATAATTATCAAAATAGATTATGAAAAGTTGCTTATTTGTTAAAACAGTCATGCGAAATTAAACACACAGACAAAACCACACAAAAATATATCTACCTCTCTCTCTGGCCTCCCTCACCTCCACCCACACAAGCTTTCTGCTTCCTCTATGAAGTGCCTATGATTGTCGCCTTTAAAGGAAAGCTAATGCACATAGAACATCAGTGGAGTACAGAGGATGGGAAGAATCTCAGCTACAATACCTAAAATTAGAAGTTGCTCTTGAAATCTGTCCCAGAAATAAAAGTAATCAGAGGACTGTACTTGATTGAATTCAAGTGACACTGTTTTAAGCACAATCTGCACAAGTGAGGGACATTGGTACCTCTTAGACACAATAGCAATGGCCCAGAATGGTTTGTTATTAAAACTACTCAAAATTCCTTTTAAAGGAAAGAAGTGCTTTTCTTCTCTTCCACTCTACTGGGAGCAATTTTTTTCCATCTGATAAAAATTATGGTTCAAGTTTCATGAGACAGGCTCTAGAAAACTATCTTTTACTCTGTCAGCACTGACATTACAAGTTTGCGTCAAACTACGATGAGGATGGTTATTATGTAATATTGGAGTTAAATTGCACAAGGGAAGTTTTGGGAGAAATAAATGGAAGAGAACCACAAAATAAGAAGAGGCTAATTAATGTCACTTACACATGTAGAAATATTATTCATGTAATAGTAACAAGAACATTGAGAAATACAGCCAGGATAAAGAAGAGAACTTTAAGGGAAAAAGGTATGTCAGATGAATGATGATATTACAGAAAAGATGAATTTAATCATACTATCTCTAAAAGCTAAGTAACTCAATTTTAACCTTAACCAAAAACAAGCATAATCCCTTTTTACTATGCAAAATCTTTGTCAATGTCTCTTCCTTAAGTGTTTCTATGCCTAATTCTACTCGGAAGTGCAAGCTTTGACAGGTAAAGTAAAAAAAAAAAAAAAGATGATGTGCAGAAAATGAAAATAAATAATTTCTAAGACAAATATACCAAGAACTTGAGGCCAAGGCAGCCTCCAGTGGAGAGAAGAAATTCCCTCATCACAAGGAAGATATTATGCAATATTGTTTTAGTCATTCTTAGAAATCACAGCTGCATTTGATAGAGCAAAATCTGGAAACCATAACAATGCAAGACAGAAATCTCAAAACCTTCAGATAAAATTCGAACCAATCTAAGGTGGACAAAATGTAGTCTTTAAATGTAATTAGTCCACTCTACCTGAGGCTGGGGGTGGGATGAAAATTATCAGACAAAAACAGGCTTTTAGAATTGCTTTTATAGTGGAAGATACCAGAATAATTCCACCTGAAAGACCATTATAAAATACTAAGAAATGTCACATCATACCAAGAATAAGAAAGATCTAATTCACAAAAATGATTCCATTCTGCCACTCTTGAAAGGACTATTTGATTAAGTATCTAAACAAGTTGACTCTAGAAAGACCATAGACATATTTTACCCGAATTGTGTAAGAAGGCTTTCGATAGCGTAATATACAAGGGATAATCTATCAAGTGATTATTAAACTTGGAAAGCGAGCACAGATCTTGGCCAGTTAAGTACAGCCCCATGGGCTGCATCAGACAGAAGGAGCTAGCCAACTGCCACCGAGCAATCCATATGAGGAACGATTTGATTCTCTCATGGATTAATGAGATAGGGGAAAAAAAAGAAAAGAAAGAAAAAGAACAGGCAGTAAAGTCACCCCATTTGCAGACGATGAAATATGGGGAGAGTATGTTAAGCCAAGAAGGCCACATCATTTATCTCAGGGGGAAGAGCTCTTTTGTGGCGGCATTTTTCAGTCACGTGGCACTGTGCTTCGGGGCTTTCCAATTCCTTCTGACAAATTTGCTTTTTCTTTAATAATACATTGGGTTTGTGGAATGCTTTTCTTCCTAAGAGCACAAAGTACTTTTGATGGGTTATTTCATTTATCCTCATCAAAACCTGTGAGTTTTAAAAGGCCAGGTAAATTTATCTATTTTACAGGCAAAGAAGAGAGTTATATGAAGGTCAATGGATCCACCCTACCCGGGGTCTCAGGGAAGATACTGCACCTAGTTGATGGTGGATCCTCATCAGTGAGTATACCAAATTACCATGAAAGGTATTAGAGACTGTATTATTGGGTATTCTGGCCAAGCAATTGTATATGATACTTCTCCTCCTTTAGGCTTCTCCCTCTAGCCTCGGATTTGGCAAACTATGGCCCATGGGATATAGTTTTTTATTATATGTCCTACAATTTAGAACTGGTTTTTACACCTTTAAGTGGTCAAAATAATCAACAGAAGAGTAATATTTTGTGACATGTGAAAACTATATGAAATTCAAATTTCAGCGTTCCATAAATTAACTGATTGTCTCTGGCTGCTTTTGTGTTACAAAGCAGATCCGGGTAGTTGTGACAGAGATTGTATGGCCCATAAAGCCTAAAGGATTTATTATTTAGTGCTTTATAAAAAATATTCACAGACCTTTGCTCTAAGTCAATGGTTTTCCAATCTTCCTTCCTTCTTTCTAACTCCCTTTTCCTCCTCCTCCTCATCCACTTTTTATTCTTCTTCTTCCTCTTTTTTCTCTCCTCTCCCGTCCTACCTACCTCCTTTCTTTTTTCTCTTTGCTTTCTTCCTTTCTCTCTTCCCTCCCTTCTTTCCTTAGCAGGTAACCTTTCTGTCAAAATTATCTTTACACAGACCTGGGGCTCCCCTTTAAGACTCTCTTGTCACCCACTGCTCCCCAAAGTGAAGCTGGAAGCTTTTTCTAGAGTCCAGCTTCTAAATGATGAAGGCAAGGGGTCAGGATTTGAATGTCCCTTACTCTTAACCCAAACTAAATAGGTGAGTGAGAATGGCTAGCAGTTGGCATTGTCTTCCAACTTAGTGAAGGACAGTTACTCCCCCAGGTACCTCCTTCTCCACTGGATTGAGTCCACTGTGACATAAGCATGTGTTATGAATCCTTCCACCCCCAGCTTCTGACACTTGATAGGACTTTATACATATTAACTTAATAGGTGTAAATGGCTTAAAAGAATGAGTGACCTCCACCTAAGTCCAATCAATATCTAGGATAAAACATGAAACCTCCATACTTTCTACTTCTTGTCCCATTTCTTATCTGTTATTGAAAAGGCCTCTTTATCTTTCTGCAGAGCTCCCTGACCTCGTAAGAGGTTCATTGAAAAGAGTAAACATACAGCATCCGTTTTTTTTTTTTAAAGGTAAATAATTTTTCCACTGGTAGAAATTATATATACAATCTGAAATTAATATTTATAAGCATTAGTAAATGGACTCTCCTTAATCAGCACTTGTAATTCCACAATGATTGAGAAAAAAATCATTTAAAACAATCCAACAATAATTCTGCTCTAGAGGGAAACTGGGGCCAGTTTTAAACCTCCTCACTAATGACTATTTATTTATTTTGCAGATGTAGCTGCTCATCCAGCAATAACCAACCAAATGATCCATGTTTCTGATTATTGAATGTTATCAGGTTCTATATAAACAACAAAGTTCTTACGTCGGTCTCCATAATTCAGGAGAAAGTGTTAGAATACAACATAAACCACATATGACCTTTCCTCTTGTATCCTCCTGTCTGCTAATGATCTTTTCTCATAGTTAGTATGAACTAAATCCAAAAGGCAAAAATGCAATTGGAGATGAGAGTCAGACCTCCACTCAGATTAGCTGCATTTCTCATGGATTAGCAGATCTATAAGACACAAAATGAACAAGAATTGATCCTATCCTTTATGGTGATGGGTTTGCTGCTGCAGCAAAGAAGATAAATGGTGACTTCAGACTATGATTAACCCAAAATGAACTGTTTTAGTCGGTGCCCAGGCAAGCAAAGAAAACCTGTTCAGATGAAAGTGTGAGGAGACAATTTACAGAGTGGGAAGGAACTACTGACGCAGTAGCATTAACAGAAGCACCAAGGGACATTGAGGCAGTCAGAGACTAGCAACGAGGAGAAGTTATTGATACCCCTAGACATGAAGAAGGAAGGGGAGGGAATAGTCTTAGAGGATTCTGATGAGTTCTAGAGCTGTAGAGAAGAACCACTTCACAGAAGCTGTAGTTGAGGGATTAGGGTATTGCCAGAACCACAGCATAAAGCAGGATGAAAGTGGTGGAAAAAACCAACCAACAAACAAACAAAAAAACCCAATCCTCTCTCTTCTCCTTGCCAGGTAGAGCTTCCCATTAACTGATTCCAAACAGAAGCCAGAGGTCAAGGGAACCTGGCTGATACAGCCAGTAGAGGTCATAGAAGTCTTCTCTCTCTCCCTGTCCCATGCAAGTAAACTGCAGAGAAGACAGAGAATGGATGGAGGATGACCTGAGGGAAAGTGACCAACACAGGAGCCAAAATAGGAAGCAGCTGCCTAGATTCTGCTATCCCTTATATTCAACCAACTCTATACCCTGTCTTCTGCATGCTTTTATACACTCCAAGAAAAAAGAACAGTCATAAGCAGTTGGATTTGCAGAACCATTCTCCTGTACTAATGCATTAGTTCAGGAAAATGATTATCCAGCCTTAAAAAACCCACTTCCTTGAAATTTTCAAAATATCTCTTTTTCATTTTCTACCTTCACCGAGGGCACCCAAGGAAGTGTCTTTGATAACAGAGTAATAATATTTTAAATTATCTATAATTTGGCTGACATTGAAAAATCTTAAATAATTGAATATCCTCTACTGCAGAGGGCTTCCTTCTGGTCTTAATTCTTTCTTTAATATGTTACTTTTTAATAGCCAAACCCATAGTATGATGGGTTTACTTTCTGAGTAAGCTTCACAGTTCTAAGAGATGAAACACTGTGCAAAGTAAAGTCCAGGACTGGACCTGCAAACAGAACCCACAAGTTTGGGTCCTACAGCCTTCTCTTTTGGTACCTGGGTGATCTTATGCAAGGCTTTTACCTCTCTCGCTTCAGCGTCATCATTTGTAAAATGATGGAGTTGAATGGCATAAATTCGGGCATTCCTTTTAGCTCTGACATTCTGTGACTGTGTTTCTACCTATACTCAGGCAGCTGACAGTGTTGCATTGCAGAAAGAATATATTACAGACTTAATAGTGCCTGGTAAGGGACATAGAAGGAGAGCTCCAATACTGAGAATCAATACACACTAGCATAGAACAGAGGGAAAGTGCAGAGGACAGTCAATCAAGGGCTAATACAAGGCAGACAATGGGGCCAAGGCCAGAGATGGAAAGAAAAATGAGGAATGTGGGTGGGAGGGATGGGGGTGATATCAGGATAAGGTTCCCTTTAAGAATAGCTGTTCATGGTAGAAAGAAATAACTTATAAATCATGGTTTTATATGTCTTAGTTTTTCTTGCTTGAATGTTACAGGTTTGTCTGTTACTGTTAGCTATGAACTAGAAGCTGGCATATTGCTCCCTAGTCCTTGGAAGTATAGTTGCAATAGACAATATCAAAGTAAAACAGGGTTAGGCCATCACATGTCCCACCCATGGCCAAGAATTCTGAACCACATAGTGTAAACTTACTTGTGTGGTTCTTTTGGATCTAGTTTCCCCTGTGTCTACCTACAGCAGCTACAGGGATTATTAATAGAAATTCTGTATTGGAGAATGCCTAGAGAATTTACTAGTAAGGACACCACCTATGTGTGATGATCAAAAATGTATATGCCAAAATGGTATTGCACAGTATATTAGAAAGGAATTATTACTCTGCTTGGTCAAATAATGTATTCTGTCTCTTTTTGTGACCAGGTACTTTGAAAAATATTTACTTCAATGATAAAGCCCCTGTCCACGAGTTTAAAATACAATAAAAACAAGAATGTGCATCAGTTGTTAAATCTATCTGATGGCAGTCTCTCCTTGAGGATACAGCTAAAAGGATTTTCTCTGTATCAAGTACAGAACTAGGGCGGACATTCTGGAACCCAGGTAGGTGGCTGAGTTCCTCCCTGCCGTGTAGGAAGCAGTGAGGGCCTGGGGGCTGTGGGTTAACAGCTGACTTGGATAATAAATATAACTATCTTCTTCTAGCCACTGTTCCTTTAATGAACCTCTCCACCAGACACAAGATTGCTGTATATTCTGTTGCTTCACCGACATTGCAAATGAAGAACATTACTCATTAAAGAATTTAGTAATTCTTGAAAGAGGGAAGAAAAAGTAGCTGGTATTTTTTATGATTGAAAGGAAAACCAGAGAGAGAGCATTTCCTGGATCACAGAAATCACGACTGGAAAATGCAGAATTTAACCCTGAGTACTTGGTATTCTGCAGGCCATCCCCTAGGATCAATGCAGATAACACTTATCAATGCAGATAACTTCAAGGCCCAGCTCTGCTGGAGCTTCCTCTGGCTTCATTAAGAGCCATTCAAATTTCTTTGAAGAGGAATAAGTAAACATTGCTTAATTCCAGCCCTTTTCCTTAGTGGTTATTTTTCCTCCCTTTATATTGGTTCACTGAGAAACCAGGTCAAAAACAGTATACCAAACTCATAATTCTCTTTATTATGTGATGTATATGATATTGTTGATTTAGTTTCTAAAATCTTTGCTCAGGGCAGAAAGTAGCTTTTTGATAATTTCATCTTCCGCATGACTCAAGTTCATTACAGGACTGGCCTTAAACCTGAGCTGGTCTGGATTCGAACTTAGAATTCTGGCTTTTCAAGTCATGACCTTAGAAACAGATATTACTAAGAAAAGACCATTGTAAGGTTTTATTTTGTTTTGTTTTGTTTCAGAGGCTAAGCATCAGGCATTACCTGTCAGATTTTCAAACTAGACATCCTAAATAATAAAACAGTATTTACAACTGAATAAGTTTGCAGGAGTTTTGTTTAAAAAGAAATTTGAATAAATATCTCTTCTGTTGGGAGCATCAGAGAAGTCTTCCAATAGTGACTATCTTGAGGGATCAGCTATGTAGCTATAGTCAAAGTATTTGTAAGCTGATGAGGAAAGCCAGCCTTATTCATTTATATTCATATTTTACACATATTTCTCTGGTGTTTTGCTATGAATTTATGGAAGATCTTTACATATTTTAGGTAATCCTGACACTATCCTTATGAGATATATGGATAAAGATGAAGTTGATCGGGAAGAGCCCTCTCTGTTTGTAACTGTAAGTCTAAATCTAAAGGAAGGTTTGAGAGAGAGAAAAAAAAGGTTGAGATTTTTCGTATATAAATTATTCCTAAAATTATGCTAGGTAAGTTTGTATCCCTATCTCTATCACTTCCTCCAGCTGCTCGCTTCAGTATTTTAGTCTGTCACAATTGGTTTTTTCTTCCCTGGACCTGTCCAAAGAACTCCTTTCCCAAACTTTTTCTTGGTGCTGGAGAAGAAATAGTCTCTTCTCTACATAAACCCTCGGAACTTGATTTTTTTACCTCTGTAACAACATCTATTGTATTCTATTTTGTACAATGCTTGTTTGTGTCTTACTTTGCTTTGACTACACATTGTAAGTTTATTGAGGGTAGATCACATATAATTCATCTGTTTCATCCATAGGATGAAACTTAGCACTTAACGTAGAAACTGGTCCACAGTCGAAGCTAAATACCTATGTTAAAAGAAGCAAAGGAAATTTTGAATTCTAAATTTGTTTCCTTGTGGGAAAATCTGAAAATAAAATCTCTTCCGAATCTTCCATTTCCCTTACTCGATTCTAAATGTTCAATCTTCCTTCCTAATGTTTCTTGAATCTATCACTTCCTCTCTGCCATTGCCATTGAATAGCTTAAGTTCTCACTTTGGTTCTCCTAGGGTAGCTTTCTATCTGGAGTCTCTTTTCAAACTTCACTCTGCCTTTTACTCTTCCTTTTGACTCAGTGCTTCAACTCTTCTTCACCTACAGTGTTCTGTGTAAAATAAATAAAAAATAAGCAAACACCCAAAGTCAATGTCCAACTTTCTTCACTGCCTGCTAAATTACAAACTCCTTCAACACAGCGAAGCTTATTTCCCTGTACTGGCTGACATAAAAAGCACATGCTAGTCTAACTGGACTTTTTGTTGGCTCTGGAAGACACCTAAATCCTGCTATGTCCTTTTTCTCATGCAATTCACCTTTAGATGGCCATCTGCCACTATGATAGTATCACTTGTCTTTCTAGCCTAGCTCAAGGACACACCCTTTCACTAAGTCCTTATTTTTGTCGCATTCCCTAAATGGCATGATCTCTCCTGTGTTGAGAATTCCTCTGTCTCTCCATCATTTGATTTCTTTCTAAATCAGGAATCATGTCAGATTCATCTCGGTATAACCTACAGAACCTGGCAGAATGCCTTGCACATGATAGGTTTCAATAAATATTTGATTGAATTAAGTCTCCTAAAATTGATTCATATTTATCCATAGAGGGGAAAAGACTATTTGGTATTTTTCTAATTCTCAATATCATCTTGCAATTCCATTTTATTTCTCACTCTCAGAATGTAAATGTCACTTCGCAATTCCCCAAAGGAAACTAGCTTCTTTCACTTTTTGTCCCTTTGCTCTATATCTCCACCTCCTTTCTCTGCCTTTTTTTTCCTCCTTTCTCTGCCATTAATTCTTTCTTTCACTTCTCTTCCACTATTTCCTTTCCTGCAGTCTTGCCACAACTCTAAGCAAACTAGTATATCTCTTTAGAACATTTGACATCAGCTCGGATGATTGCAAAAATTTCTTTTAGTTCCATTAAAAGTCAACAGTTTAACAAATTTCACAACTTGAGAATCTGTTATGACAAACTTAACACTTGTCTTCTTGTTAGGCTTTCTTACTTTTAACTCTGGTGTTGTTTTAAAGCTGTACAGAGATCTTTGGGGCACGAGGAAAGAAGAGTGCAGTAATTTATTAGCCAATGAAGCATCCATCCTGGTGTGAGGGGGTCAGTGTGGTCAAGGGAAGTGTTGAGATTAAGATGCATTTATAGCCACGTAGCAAAATTGCAGACTGAGAAAATCCATTGTCTGGATGCTCCAAGGGAAGAATGCTGCCATGTCTCCTTGTTTCCACCATGCCTTTGGGACATATTTTATATTTTTAGCATATTGTGTAATAACAATGCTGCCAGTTCCCAAGTTACCATAAGGGATTATATATCAGTGTAATGTCCCAGGAATATGAATTAAGTGAGACCTAATTTTGAAAGAACTGTGTATTGCAAAATTTAACTTTGGCTTAGTCCTCAGTTCTAAAAGATGATAGAGGAATAAGGAGAGTGTATGCAGGGGACAGATGGAAATGAAAAGTTAATGCTTGTTAGGGTCTGAATGTTTTTGTACACTCAAAATTCATGTGTTTAAATACTAACCAAGGTGATGGTATTAGGAAGTGGTCATTTTAGGAGGCTATTAGATCATGGAGGATAAGCCCTCATTAATGGGATTAAATGCCCTTATTTAAAAATATGTCAGAGAGCTAGCTTATCCCTTCTACCATGTGAGGACACAGTGAGAAGGTGCCATCTGTGAACCGAAAAGTTGGCCCTCAGCAGACACTGAATCTGCTGGCTTCTTGATCATGGACTTCCCGTGCCCTAGAACCGTGAGAAATACATTTCTCTTATTTATAAGCTACTCAGTTATGATATTTTGTTACAGCAGCCTGAACAGAGTTAGACAATTCCAATTCCCAAGTAAATTTTTTGAGGCAATTTCCAGATATAATTAGAAATGAATATGGAAATGAGAGAACCAACAGTGATTTGACCCATATTTTTCCACAGAAAATACGTGGCAACAACTAGGGTAAAAAATAAAAATAAAAACAAACAAAACAAAAATCAAATCCCATTCATGTAAATATTTACCATGTGAATATAAAGTAATGATGAAAATATTTTACCATGATGAAAATAAAGTAATAATAGAACATATCTTTATTGCTGTCAATCATTATTATGTATCATAGTATCATAAATATTACATTATATAATGAAATACGTATTTATATCACTACTATTAGTCAAATTAACCCTCTCTCAAGAATCCATTCTGAGTCATGAGTAGTTGTATTGGTAAATAAATCTCTTAACAATAATGTAGGTAATAAGAAATATATTCTTTCTTCATACCTCTGTCCTATTATTATTAATCTGTGGGGATATACAATTAGTATACATGACAATGACACAGAGAGGGTACAGGAAACTGGATTTTCTTTGATATATAATCATATTCTCAGTGCTTCAGTTGTTCTGCTAAAGAAACTTTATTTCTTCCACAAAGCATATCATAATATATATTTGTTTCATAAATCCTCTTACCAGCATTACAAAGCAAGTAAGAGACACATATTTTTATTTCTTATATTTGAATATATAGAATAACCTTCTAGAGGTGGAGAGCCATGTTCACTGTCATACAGACCTGGCTTTGAGGCTTCCATTGTCACTGATTAGCCATGTAACATTGGGCAAGCTCAAATTTCTTCATTCTGGACATTTAGTACCTATCTCAGAAGTTATTGTGAAGAATTAATGAGGATATATATCCAACACACATGCACAAACACAAACAAACAAACACATGCATAAGGATCCATTGCACATGCACACTTTGGAATAGCTGGTACATTGTAAGTATTCATTAAATGTGGCGGGTAGTTTTATTATTACAAAAGCACCTACTTTTTCTTAGTGTTTTCAATGATGCAACCACAGTATTCAGTACCTCCTCCTAGATGCCTGCAATCAGGTACTGGGATCCAACACTTGCTAGCCTGCCATAGATACTGGACCATCTCTATCTTCTGCCTTTTATGAACTCTGCATGTGCTCGTACTGTAGTCAAGAAGTTGTCAAGAAAGCTACGAACATCCTTGTTCTGTAATTATATTTAAACAAAGCATCTGGCTGTCAGGGCATTTTCTTTACCTTTTGTTTTGAAATGAGAAAACCTCAAACACTTAGCAATGCCTGACATGTAATGAACTCTCACGAAACATCGGCATCATCACCTTTGATGGCCTGACCTTTAAACTGTAAGGCTCACCCTCAGAAAAGGGAAGATAGAAAAATGAGCAGGCTTTATTTTTTAAAAAGTTTATAACGATTATTTATACAACTATTACACCATTACCATGTTTTTACCCTTTTTTCTTGACATAATTTAAAATTTCCAGAAGAGTTGCAAGAATAGTACAAAAAATATTCCATTATAGCCTTGACCACTCGGCAGCATTTCCCCTCTCTCTGTCTCTTGCATTCTCTCTCTGCTTCTCTTTCTATGTCTTTCTCTCGCCCCTCTATTCTTCTCTTTCTTTACATAGATATTTTTTTTACATCATACTCCTTTACCCAAAATGCTTTGCCATGATGTTTTTCTTGAGAACAAACACATTCTCAGCACAGTTATCAAATACTGGATCAATAAAATAATATTTTGTCTATACTGTACACATTAAAATACACCAATTACTTCTAAATATATCTTTATAGTGTTAATTTTCCCTGATCCAGGATCCAAGCTAGGCTATGTGTCGCATACAGTTTTCTCCTTCATTTACCCCCGATCTAGGATTTATGTCCTTCTGAGAGCTTTGTGGTTGCATAGTGCAAAATTCTCTTAAAGAAAACTTTTTTTCCCAGTAAAAAGCAAAATATTTTTCAAGATATAATAGATTCTTTACAAGTAATATTTTTATTTTATTACACCAAAAAATAAATTAAAAAAAAAAAAAAACAGAGGGACTTTATTCCCACCTTTCTAGTGACTTTCCTAAGGTTACTTAAGAAAGTCTCTCTGCCGGGTGCAGTGACTCACTCCTGTAATGCCAGCACTTTGGGAGGCTGAGGTGGGTGGATTGCTTGAGCCCAAGAGTTCAAAATCAGTTTGGACACCATGGCTAGATCCTATCTCTACAAAAACAATACCCAAATTAGCCAGACATAGCAGTGTGTGCCTGGGGGCTGAGATGGGAGGATCACTCGAGCCTGGGACATAGAGGCTACAGCACGCCAAGATCATGTCACTGCACTCCAGCCTGGGTGACAGAGACAGGTGATCCTCTCTCAGAAAACAAAACCAAAAAGTCATTTATCATGAAAAGTCCACAAGGTTGGTCCTATATTGACTTGACCTGTTTTCCAGGATGGTTTGAATATAAATTGAGTCTCTACTAAGCACCAGTGTGAGATCTTGATTTGACCCTGAAATGGCTTTAAAAATAAAATTCTAGGTAGAACTACATATTGTATAATTTCATTTGTATAAAGTGTCTAGAGATTGCAAATCTGTAGAGACAAAAAGCAGATTAGAGTTTAGTGGTGGGGAGTGGAAACTGGTATTGATTGCAAACAGGCACTGGGGATCTTTTTGGAATGATAAAAATGTTTTAAAACTGGACTGTGGTAAGAGTTGTGTAATTCTGTAAATTTATTTAAAAATCATTGGATTGTATGCTTAAAACAGGTAATTGTTTTCTATGTAAATTATGCTTTAAAAAAAGCCATGGAAACAGAAAGGAAAAAGGGAGGAAGAGTGGGAGGGAGGAATAAAAGCCCAGAAAAAATATCTGGCCAGAGAAGTCTTACCCATAAAGTAATTTAGGCAAATTCAAGTAAAGGTCACAGAAGACATGAGTTGTCTGTGACTGCTTTCTTACCTGTGATCTATTCTGGGTGATGGGCAAAGCTTAGGAGTTATCTAAAGTGTATAGGTACCTAGAAAACCATTCTTCACTGCCAAATAGAAGAGTGATCTTGTACTATTTGTTTTTCTATATAAAACTCCTATTCTAAATTCATACCAGGAGAACAGGCTCATGAAATCATGATAAAAATGAAAGAAAAGTTGTCCCCACAACTATCTTGAAACTTCTAAAAAAAAAAAAACAAGGAGCCAATGAAAGTTGCTAAACTTGTCTTCCTGAGAGGTGTCTGTTTGTATGAATACGGCTGGAAGAAACAGATTGGCACCCACATCAGCATAATGTCTTAAGGGTGGTGTGCTGGAAGAAAGAGAATTATGCATGCTTCACTGCAGAAAAACAGCAAATGCCGAGACGTTTTGATAAACCAATGATCTTAAAATTATTTAGTGATTTTCGTTTTCAAATAAAATTAGGTAAGCTCTTCATCCCTTCACTGAGCTCAATCCCCACCTTCTGTAAAAAGCATGAAGAAAACTTCAATGGAGCAACAAGACTGTAACACTGGGGGAAATGATTGATTTCACTTAAACACCATCACCAACAAAAAATGTTTGAAAACAGTTTCATGGCTCAACTTTCTCCTTGCTTTTTTTCTTATAGTTGGAATGTATTTTATCATCTGTCAGTTTTGCCCCTATGATATGTCCTCTTAAATTGGATCTGTAAGCCCTTCATAAAGTTTAATAAATCTTCAGCATTTCACCCTAAGGAAATTATATTAAAAACCTTCAAATGTGAAGTTGGGCCCGCAGACACACAGCGCTGGGAATTTTATCACCATAATCAGCGTGTAATGAAAGCCTCTGTCGCTGTTCCTTCCCAATCATAATCTGCCTGTCTTTATGAAAAAAGGGGGGTTTGTCTGGGTTCATCTGCAAGCTTTAATTGGAAGATGTCTTCATTTCATTCCAGCCTACTGGGATAATAACTCAACCCCATGTTTAAACACAGGCCCTTGCCGCTGATATTTTTTCATTTAGTAAAGCATGTCTCTTTAAATGATTTAGCAAATCATCATGAATGCCAAGCCAGGGTGATTGGCAGCTCATTGCTGGTGCACCATTTGCATGACATTTGTTCTTCAGCTAAGAAAGCTGCCGCAGGTAAACAAGCAGACCCTGTACTGACTCCCTTTGAGTCTCTTCCTGTTTATTTTCTCATAATCAAATGACATTTATGGAGCCGCAAATGCAGCTGCACATATATGAGGGAAATGCAATCAGGCTAACATGATGACTTCATTCAGGTGATATTTTGATTAGTGAAAGGACATTTTTATGACATAGGGGGCTTTTTATTGAGAAATCTGGCAAATTTCCTTTTGTATAACTAATACTTTATATTTTATCTATATTTAAATGTAAAGGCTGGACTCAAATAATTGGTTGATTAGCTGTTCACTTATGAGGGTTTCGTTAAAACCCGGGAAAGCATCAAGCAGGAGGTACAAGACAAACTCCTTTGTCCCATTCAGAAGAAAGTAGCTTTTTCTCCCTTCAAAGGCAAAAAAAGAAAGAAAGTAAGACAATACGATATAAAGACTATACTATAACATCAGTGAATGTAGCTTTTTCTAAAGGAGATTGCAGAGAGGAATTTATAGTTAAACATTTTATGCATTTTTTCCAGTTGATTATTCTACCAAGGAACCTTGGCAATAACAAATTGAAGTTTTCTTTTTCTTCTTAAAACTTTTCATAGTAACATGCAATACCTCTAACAGTTAATGTGATTGAGGAGAGTGACTAAGGGCAAGCTCTGCCTTAGCAGCCGGCTGGAAAGGTAGGCATCCAGGGTTTACAGAGAGTATTCCTTCAGATCTGAAATATTGCCCCTCATTATGGACAGATAAAATCTTTCAAAATTTTCTCAACTTAGCCTCACTGAGGCTAAGCAAGGGTGGGCTGTCATTCAGCCCTATGATAAGGATGCATTTTCACAATCAGCTGTCAAGTCCTTTGTAAGGAGCACCTCAGACAACCTGTGACCACTCAGTTCTTTATATACTAAAACAATCACTCTAGTAAAAGTGTTGTCTTTTTTATCACTTCAACATGAGAGAAGAATGGAGAATATGCTTATTTTAAAGACAAGAAAGTAGTTCTAAGCAACTCAAATTTTATCCTATTATTTTATTTTTTCTCCATTATGATTTTGAGATTCTATTTTGGATAAGTTCCCCCTGCCCCACCTCCCATCCATGCTTTCCTTCTCTTTAGCTCTGTGAATCTTTTTTATATTATGTTTTTTTTTTTTTTTTAGAGGCTGGATCTCTCTCTGTCACCCAGGCTAGAGTGCAGTGGTGTGATCATAGCTCCCTGTAATCTCAAACTCCTGGGCTCAAGCAGCACTCCTGCCTCAGCCTCCCAAACAGCTTAGACAGCAGACACACACCACCATGCTTAGCTTTTTTTTTTTCTTTAATTTTTTGTAGAGACAGGTTCTTGCTAAGTTGCCCAAGCTGGTCTCCAACTCCTGGCCTCAAGTGATCCACCCACCTTGGCTTCCCAAAGCACTGTGATTACAGATGTGAGCCACCATGCCCAGTCCTATGAATCTTAAATGACAAGAAATAATTTAACCAACCCACAAGTCCTAGAATTTCCCCAGACCATCAGGGATGAAACAAAAAATGCTGCCCCAAAGCAATGCTCAGAGCTGAACAGGCACTAACTACTCTGGGGCTGGTTAAGATCGCAAACTTTAAGAGCCGTAAAGTAAAAGAGAAAAGCCAGCAACAAGTCTGATAAAAAGGCATGTGTGGAAATGAAAGCCAAGGTCTAACATAGCTGTAGTCCCTATTGGTCTTTCTGTTGTACTCGAACACATGAGAAATACTTGTTTCAGCTCTTCCAGCCTGCAGGTCAATGATCCTAAGTACTAACAATAACATTTATATGATTCTTTATGACTTCCAGGATGTTATGTCATTTGATACAATAATGTCTAGGATAAGCTCTACATTAAGAGGATGCTGAGTGTTCACTGATGGCAGAAGCTTTTGCAGACACCTGGTTCTTTTGACACAGACAAAAGAAAGAAATCACTTTTCCATTGGCAGAGTACATGTGTTCAGTGTAGGGCACTGCCCCGTGGAACTGTTCATCTTCTTGTACTGTGTACAAAGGTGGGAGGGGTGAGAGGTTCTCAGCCTGCTCCTCATTGAAGAGAACTCATGATTTAAAATATCTTAATGTCTTTCTTTTTCTTTCTTTTCTTTTTTTTTGAGATGGAGTCTCAGTCTGTGCCTAGGCTGGAGTACAGTGGCGCGATCTTGACTCAATGCAACCGCCTACTGATTCCCTGGTTCAAGCAATTCTGCTGCTTCAGCCTGCTGAGTAGCTGGGACTACGGGCACGCACCACCACACCCAGCTAATTTTTGCATTTTTAGTAGAGACAGGGTTTCATCATGTTGGCCAGGATGGTCTCGATCTCCTGACCTCATGATCCGCCTGCCTCAGCCTGCCAAAGTGCTGGAATGACAGGTGTAAGCCACCGCTTCTGGCTTAAAATTCTTTCTAGTCTTTGCTTTTGTTTTTTACTCTAAGGAAATCAAGAGATCTGAATGCCTGGTAAGAAATCTGATTCAGATCAGGTGATGGGAATGATGATTGTAAGATGTAGACTACATTAGCGAAAAAAGATGTGACATTATCTTAAGGGATTTATGAACAATTTGTAGACATCCTATTGGAGGGTAACTCTAACTCCATTTTGCCTAAGTTGAGGAGATGTTCATGGAGTCTATAGACTCATGAATCTGCCCTCAAATGGGGGTAACACTCAAGGGAACATTTGTGGCAGAGCCTGAGTGCCATCCTCCACTATGAAAGACTGGATTAGGTGCCCTGTTGTGTCACTCTTTAGCACACTACACTTACCTCAGACACAACATTTGTCACACTATTAAATAACCATCTGTTTAGTGGTCTCTGATGGTTAATATTAGGCATCAACTTGATGGTGTTGAGGGATGCCAAATGGCTAGTGAAGCATTGTGTCAGGGTGTGTTCTTCTGAATGTTGCCAGAGGAGATTGACATTTGAGTCAGTGGACTGGGAGAGAAAGATCCACTCTGAAGGGTACCGTCCAATCTGCTGGGGGCTGGCTAGTACAAAGCAGGGACAAGAAGGGGGACACAGAGCACTCTTTTCTTTTTTCTGGAATAGGAAGCCTTTTTCTCCGACTGTCCTTGGACGTCAGACTCCACGTTCTTCAGCTTTAGACACCGAGATTTGCACCGCTGGATTCCTATGGGCTCTTGGGCCTTCAGTCTCAGACTAGAGGCTGCACTGTTGGCTTCCCTGTTTCTGGAGATTTTGAACTGAGCCTGGCTACTGGCTTCTCTGGGAGCCACACTAGCAAACTCTGGTTCTCCAGCTTGCAGATGACCTATCATAAGACTGCCACTGTGATTGTTTGAGCCAATTCCCCCTAATCCACTTTCAAATGTATCCTATTTGTTCTGTCCCTCTGAAGCAGCCTAATACATGGTCTGTGCCCCATATTAAACAGTGAGCAACTTGAGGCAAGGGACTACATCTTATCCACCTGTGTGTCAGTTGCCAGTTTATTGCCTCTCAGCTCCAAATACATCCTTCAATATATTCTATGACAAACTACAGCATTCCTATAAGCATTTCTCCTTGAAATTGAACATGATGTGAATCCTTCTTAGTAGAGGGCACTAAAGGAGCATTGCAGGAGAAGGGGCGTTCTGTAATTTCTGGTGGGAGGAAGGCAGAAGGACATTCAGAGTTACCATTGCTGCCTGCCAGAGCCACAGAGTGTCAGGAATTACCCCACCACCATACCTTCGGCCTGGTATTAACTTGTTTGCAACACTCTCTATGCAGAACTCAAAGACCCCTTGCTCCACATCCCACCACCCACAGGGCCACCTGTACGGCCATGTCACAATTGCTGATGGCCTACTCCCCACCTGCAGTGCCAAGGGCTGACACTTGTTTGCCCAGCAATTCCAGACTAACACTGGACTGGCTAAAATATCTCTCCTATCCTGTGGCTGAACATACCTTCTTCAATGTGATCACCAAGTTTATTCTTTCTTGGCTACTCTCCCTCAGCCCTAGGGTACTAGATAAAGTTTCCTTATCTATTATAGTTAATAATCCTTATATTAAGCTTCCTCTGTAAAACCTACAGAGTTTTAGTTTTATAGCTTAATTCTTATATTAAACTTCCTCTATAAAACCTACAGAGTGTGGTTTCTATCTCCTGATTGCTACAATCTGAGAATATTCTTTGCCCAGTGCAGTGCCTGACACCTTGGAAGGGATCAGTAAATATTCTTTAAATGTTCAACAAATGAATGGAGGGATGAGTGAATGGGAAAGGTAAAGGATCCCTAGCTCTTGCGTGCTGGCTGTCTTGCAGACTAGCATTTCAGTATCTCCTGATGAAGCACCATCTCCACTTTTGTCACATCTAATCAAGGAGTCATCAAACCATTACCAGGAAGTATGGTGACCATGATGTTCTGGTTCTGAGCCAAAAAGTGTTAGTTTCTGAGTCCCCAGAAATGAAATATAAGTTTTATCCTTTATACTAGGTAGTATTCTCCAGAGAAACAGAACCAATAGGTTAGGTACATGTACAGAGAGAAAGAGATTTATTATAAGGAATTGCTTTACACCATTAAAGAAACCAGAGTCCAAAATCTGCAGAGTGGAGCAGCATGCTGGAGACCCAGGAGACTTGATACTGCAGATAACATCTAAAGGCCATCTTCTGGGAAATCCTCTCTTGCTTGAGGGAGGATGGTCTTTTTGTTCAATTCCTACCTTCAACTGATTGGATGAGGTCCACCCACATTATGAAGGACAATCTGCTTTATTCAGAGTACACCAATTTAAATGTTAATATTACCCCAAATCACCCTTACAGAAACACCTAGAACAGTTTTTCACCAAATGTCTGGATACCCCATTGCCCAGCCTGTTGACATGTAAAATTAACCTTCATATGCCCCTCTAAGCCCTTAATCTCATCTTTATCAGGAAAAAGAGGAGAGGGGATGGTGTAGTTATCATCATTTGGAATTTCAGCCTGGGCTGCCACCATAGAAATGACTCAGCTATGAGGACTTAGCCAGCACCCAGTTCCCTGATGTTCCAGCTTTAGGAGATTCACGTCAGTTCCCTTGTGAAAGATCTTTCTCTGTCTCCTGTAGGGATATGTCATTTTCATCAGAACATGGCATTCTCTCCTAATGCTGCTTCAAACAGAGAAATGGCATATAGGAAAAACCTATAAACCTATCCCAGTGGAAGTGGAAATATTTTCAGATTACTAAGGCCCGGTAGTAGGGCAATAAATAAATAATAGTTTAACATTCTCATCTTCAGGAGGAATTGGTACAAGCACTGAGGCTCTAATAGAATTGACTTCATTTTCTTCCATATAAGAAGGCAGCAAGCACTGACTATTACAGATGAGGTTTGGGTTTTCTTAACTGATTGTTAGGCAATGTTCCAAGAATTTTAGACAGGATAATTCTCTTTTCTCATCACTACCGACATACTGTTATTTTAACATTCTAGATTGGTCAAAATACATTCAACCTGTAGTGAACCATCTGGATTTCTTTTGCATGGAGTATGCCCAGATCATTACAAACCTGCAGTTTTGTCAAAGAAAGGGGGCATTTGATCTCTTTTTACATCCCTAAACATCAATATCCTGATGCTAGAAGAAAATTTTTGGCTCTTTCTTTCTCTCTTTCATTCTTTTTTTTCTTTCTTTTGCTGTTTCTCCTTTTCTTTTTCTAAAATTAAAAAAAAAAAATTTGGCTTAGTTCAGTTTTTTTTTTTTTATCTTTTTTACATAAAAGACTGTTTGGTCTAATATTGAAGTGAACTACATTTGTTTTGTGTATCTTGCCTACTGCTTTCTGTATTTATATTGTGTCTGCCTTTTTAAAGGCAAAAATCAAAATGGGGAAAAATTTTGGCGTGATAGAAAAACCAATTTCAATTCTAAGCTCTCGTTAAATGTGTGAGTCTAGGTGTAGCAACCAGAGAAGACGAAATTTCTGAAAGTATATTACACTTACGAATGTAAAGACTAAATTTTTGGTGCCATTCTGAAAGTACAACCTTGATATTGGCTGATACATACACTTGCCGGCATAATATCTGTCTGCAAATGGACAATAGACTGCACACTGCACCGAGCACATGTGTGTAGGCTCATGGTCTTCGTGTAGAAGCACAAATGTGAGTCAGAGAAGAGCTAAATATACATCTTGCTGCCTACTTCTACCAATTCTTAAATACGCCAATACTATTTTCCTCTACATTTACAAATGTGTATTTTAATACAAATAAGAAATTGACCCCTTTTCTCTTTCACTGTTCTTCTTGGAGCTAGAGAGAATTTTCTCCCATAAACATCTCTAAATTCAGCCAGGTGGACAAAGTTTTCTTTAAGATTGACAATAAAGAAGTGTAGAACATAAAGTAAAATATTCTACTATTATCATCTGAATGCCTTTTTCCCAAAAGGATTCTGAGAGTCTCTGAAGAAAAAGCACAATTTCTTCCTGCTATTCTATTAACAGAATTAAGGATCAGTTTTAGAACTTCCTAACAATCATTTTCAGGAAAGTAGATTTAAGGAGCTTATCCTCTAGTGACTTAATCCTAGGAGATAATTGTAAAAGGGAGATTGTCATGTTAGATAGGAAAGGAGTATTTGCAGGTTTTATTCCATCTTGTTTTAATGCTTGTGTGTCTCATCTGGGCTTCTTGCAACATGGATAAATATGGTTTTTGCATTAAAAATAAATATATATATATATATATATATATCATATCTCCATGTGTCATATCAGACTAGTTCCTTTTGAAATAAAGTAGATGGAGCTCTCTGAAATGTACATCTGTTTCCTGTCTTCAGAGATTACATAGTCTGATTAATAATCAATATCAGGTATTCCCTTGAACCTCTAAAAGCTGCATTCAATTTGCTAAGAAACTTAAACTATAAAATTAAAATTAAAGGAAGAAAGTTTCCTCAAGGTCCATATAAAAAGAAAAAAATAACTTCTGGTTAAAGTGATTGCATTAAATAAGGCAATAATGAGCCAATCTGAATAATAAGTTTGAAAGTCATGTTACCATTTCTGAGCAAATTGCCCCACATGGAATAGCAGAAGGAACCTTTTCTCCTTCCCTTTCCCCTTGAAAAAGACACGTGTTTCCTAAAAGGGGAAGGAGGGATGAGGAAGCCAAACTGGCAACTACAGGATGAAAACTCATCCGCCTGGCATCCTCAGTCGTGTTGTTCTTCAGGCTTTTCTCTCTGTCCAGAGGGAAACCTATGCCAAGAATTTCATCTTGCCTTTTCTTTCAATAGATCTGGCATGAATTTCCTGGCTTACAGGTATCTTTCTATTTGTAAGGATCAAGTATAAATTGCATATTTTTTAAGAGATATGGTCTAGCTTGTCACCCAGCCTGGAGTACAGTCGTGTGACCCTAGCTCACTGCAGCTGCAAACTCCTGGGCTCAAACAATCCTTCTGCCTCAGCCTCCCAAGTAGCTGGAACTCCAAGCATGCCCCACCACACCTATTATTTTTAAGTTTCTTTTTAGAGATGGGGTCTTACTGTGTTGCCCAGGCTGGTCTTGAGCTCCTATCCTCAAGTAATCCTCCCACCTGGACCTCCCAAAGTGCTGAGATTACAGTTTGGAGCCACTGGCAACTAGCCATAAATTGGATTTTTTTTCTTTTCTTTTTTTTTTTTGAGATGGAGTCTCACTCTGTCACCCAAGTTGGAGTGCAGTGGCACGATCTTGGCTCACGGCAACCTCCACCTCCCAGGCAAATCTTGTGCCTCGGCCTCCCAAGTAGCTGGGACTACAGGCATGTGGCACCATGCCCAGCGAATTTTTATATTTTTAGTAGAAACAGGGTTTTGCCCTATGGACCAGGCTGGTCTAGAACTGCTGACCTCAAGTGATCCGCCCACCTCTGCCTCCCAAATTGTAGGGATTACATGCGTGAGCCAATACACCTGGCCATAAATTGGATTTTAAAGATTTGTTAAATCAGCATTGATCATGTCCACCAAAAAGAATATGGGAGGATGGTAGGGAGAAGGTAATAAAATACATTGCTGGTTTCCAAGCTGTACTATAAGAAACCCAAGGAATTCGTGGAGCCTTTAAAGCTGCTCTAAGTTGCAAAGGGGTAGCTCTGTGGGTAAGTGGTCAGGCCTCACCTCACCCGCAATCACATTTATTTCAATAGAGACATTTCTTTTCATTCAAGTTTTACATGCCCAGAGTCCACATAAGATTTCATTTGAAAATAAAGAATTGTGGAAACATGCAAACACACACAAACTCTATATGAAAATCCTCAAACAATCTGTATTTCCCTTCAAACTCAAAAGGATTCTGATTGACTATTGGTTGACCAGGTCCTGTGTTATACCCATATGCTTGTGTCAATGAGTGGTGTCAAACATTAGCACCCTTCCTTCCTTCCTTCCTTCCTTCCTTCCTTCCTTCCTTCCTTCCTTCCTTCCCTCCTTCCGTCTTTCTCTTTCTTTCTTTCTCTTTCTTTCTTCTTTCTCTTTTTCTTTCTTTCTCTTTCTTTCTTCTTTCTTTCTTCCCTCCCTCCCTCTTTCTTTCTCTTTCTTTCTTTCTTTCTTCCCTCCCTCCCTTTTTCTTTCTTTCTCTTTCTTTCTTTCTTTCTTTCTTTCTTTCTTTCTTTCTTTCTTTCTTTCTTTCTCTTTCTTTCTTTCTTTTTCTTTCTTTCTTTCTTTTTTTCTTCTTTCTTTCTTTCTCTTTCTTCTTTTTTGTTTCTTTCTCTTTCTTCAGTTAGAGTTTCACTCTTGTTGCCCAGCCTGGAGTGCAATGGCACAATCTCGGCTTACTGCAACCTCTGCCTCCCTGGTTCAAACAATTCTCTTGCCTCAGCCTCTCAAGTAGCTAAGATTATAGGCATGTGTCACCACTCTGGGCTAATTTTTTGTATTTTTAGTAGAGACAGGGTTTCGCCATGTTGGTCAGGCTGATCTCAAACTCCTGACCTCAGGTGATCCACCGGCCTCAGCTTCCCAAAGTCCTGGAATTGCAGGTGTGAGCCACTGAGCCCCGCCACTATTTATTTCTTTATGTATTTCCTTTTTATTCTTTGGCGAGTTTCCATTGGTTCAGAGTTTCATGAATGATGGACAAAACTGTATTACAATTCAATTGTTTTCCACCAGAGAAACTATTGTTAAACTTTGTCCAGTTACCAGAATCACTTAGGAGCTTGGTAAGAATAAGAAGGCCAGAAGCAATCCTTCATCAGCCAGCCTGATCTTCTGTTTTCTTCATGATATTTCCAGATAGTGTGTATACAAACTGAAGTTGAAAATCACTGATAAGAAAAGAGTCACTGATGCTTGTACTTTGGACTACTACAAAATGCATCCTATACCCTTTGGTTTGGCCTGGGGAAAGAATATCTATAGCCACTGCTAACACTTAGAAATGGGAAGACAGCTAAAGAACAATCATGAGACATATTTATGGTGCAGACAGTTTGACACAGCATGGTTTAGGCAAATATGAAATCAAAGTTCTGGTCTCAGTCCATTTTCTGTTGCCTATAACAGAATACCTAAAATTGGGTAATTTGTAAAGAAAAGGAATTTATTTTTTATAATTATGGAGGCTGAAAAGCCCAAAGTAAAGGTCCTAAATCTGACAAGGGCCTTCTTGCTGGTGGTAACTGTCTGCAGAGTCCTAAGGCACCTCAGGGTATCACATGGCGAGGGGCCCAAGAGCCCTAACACAAATCTCTGTTCCTTTCCTTATAACATCACTAGTACCGCTGTCATGATAACCAGCTAATTCCTTGACCCATTAATCCATTCATCCATGAATAAACCATTCACGAGGGCAGAGCCCTCACGACCCAATCACTTTGTAAGGCCCCACCTCTATACTGTCACATTGAGGCCTACGTTTTAATATGAGTTTTGAAAAGGGCAAACATTCAAATCCTAGCAGTTCTCTAAGAAAACAACATGTCCCAGTGACATTATTTCCTGGTGCTCATTCATTGATTCATTTAATACACATTTGATGATGGAAGGAAGGTAAATAAACTAATAATTCCAGGTCAATAAGATAAGCAATTAAAGGAGGTACAGAGTGAATGTGAGTGATAAACATCTGTGTTTCCCCAATATTTTAAGAAATCCTTCACAGTGGACAAACATTTGAGTTGAAGCCCAATGCCCAGATTTACTTCCTAACTTTTCCAGAATCCAAAAATTAAAGGCTATAGGTAGTCCTTATCTATTTTATATTAAGAAAAATCATCAGGAGTATTTAAAATAAAACCTAGTATTCTCATTTTAACTGTGCTTTTCCATAATTTATTAGGTTGACTCCAAAACCTTTGAGATCTTCAATTAGGAGCACATGGATAATCATATTTCAAAATCAGTGTTGCTTCTCTACCTTCTGTCTCAGAATTGATATTATGACTCATTATGGCTCATATTTTTTACTGCAATCAGGAACCAAGCCAAGAAGATATCTGTTGTAATGTAGAAGGTGGGCTTTGAGGTATCTTGATCATGAGAAAGTCTTTAACATCTACCTATTGTTGCTGTTGTTGTTTTGAGATGGAGTCTCACTCTTTTGCCCACGCTCGAGCCCAGTGGCACAATCTCTGCTCACGGCAACCTCCTCCTCCCAGGCTCAAGTGATTCTCCTGCCTCAGCCTCCCAAGTAGCTGGGAATACAGGCGTGTGCCACCATGCCAGGCTAATTTTTGTATTTTTAATAGAGACGAGGCTTCCCCATGTTGACCAGGCTGGTCTCAAACTCCTGACCTCAGGTGATCCACCTGCCTCAGCCTCCCAAAATGCTGGGATTGCAGGTGTGAGCCACCATGCCTGGCCTACCTATTGTTATTAAAACAGGTTTGCTTCAAATAGTCTTGGATCTGAGGGGTGCTTTGGCAATCACACACCCTTATTAGTCAATACGATGCCCATATCAATACTCCTCAACCCACTTCCACTCCATCACCCACCCCAGGCCCTACATTTCTTATATATCTATAAAAACTATACATCTAGGCTGGAATCAATCCAGCCTAAGAATTTACTCCAATTGAATGGAAGAAGAAGTAGGTAGAAAAGTTTAGGGCCAAGACTACAGGTATTCTGAGTGTCTCCTCTCCATTGGTATAGAGTTTCGCATATCACAGCACAGGAAACAAATCTGAAATACATAATGTAATGAAGCATGTCATAAAATAACATAACTTAATTCCTACATGAAAATTAAAGTGCATGTTTCAGTAGAGTGAAAAACTGTTGGGCTTGAAGTCAAAAGACCAGTATTTAAATCCTTAATTTGCTACTTATTATGCGTTACCTTAGACAACTCCCTATAGTATTGTTTTCTTAACTGTAAAAACATGCATAATGATACTTTCCTTGCAGAGTTATTGGGAAGATCAAGTTAAATAACTTAAGTGAAAACACCTAGGATTATAACTGAACATATTAGAATCCTCATACATTATTATCAAAATAAAATTTATTTTTTCCAAAATATCTTTTGGAAAGTCATTTGTTCAGAGATAAAGTAAAATAAAATTAGATTTTTTTATGACTCACATAGTAACTTGGTGGAATGTCACTTTTAGTCCTTCCTTAGGGAGAAAAATGAAACACAAACAATTCACTTAATAAATATTTATTGAGGGTCTGTTACTTGCTGTCATTAGTCTAAGTGCTTAGGATTCATCAGTGAACACAACTCTTGTCATCTTAAAGCTTATATTCTAGTGAGCCACAAGATATTTTCTTTTTTACTCTTTTTCTATGCCCATCTCCAGTCAATAGAACACACACACACACACACACACACACACAGACACACACATGCTTTGTGACTGTTGTACAATTTCTTTTCTGTTGCTCTTGCCAAAAAAAGAATGAGAATGCATGTACATGTATAGGAGTCACCCAAAATATTTGCAAGTCTCCACATAAGGCCATGCACATTGACTACGATGTGAGCAGTGACCTTGGAGTTATCCCAGTTGGCGGCCATAAGTATACATAAAAAGAAAACTCTGCTTTCTAGCTAAATTTTGGCTTTAATTGTAGTCCTTGTCAGAATTCTCCAGACTAGAAGTATCCTTCAGTGAATCACCCATGCAAAATGAAGATTAAAAATTATTTTGTTAATGCCCTATGCTACATAAAACGTTGCCATAAAGGAAATTGCCATAGATCTTATAGATGGCTTTTTTGGAAAATAAACTAGCCCTGAACTGAGCAAATTCTTAAGATGCTAGATCACTGCAGAATGCTTTTATTAGAAGGGAGTTAGGGAGAGATCCTCCAAGAGATTTATGCTTGAAATGGAAGATTCACAAAGTAGTTCTTCTCATTGTTGGAAATAGATAACTATTTTTAAAAAAGCATTAAACCCTGTCAAGTTCACCCACACAAAGTCTCAAGTGACCATGTATCTTATTCCTGAAAACTCTCATAACTTTTCTACTAATAAGGCAAGGGAAGAGGGACGATGTGCATTGCCATCACTGGTAATCATTCGAGTACTTCAGTGTTGTCTCTAGCTTCATAGCTCCAAAAGTCCACTATTTGATGGATTAAGTAGGATAGGAGTGGATTAAGTACTGACATCGCAAAGATTTTAACCTCTGGTCTCAGTACCAGACATTGAGCACTGGAGCAGCGCTTCTATGGATGATTCATGCTCCTGGAGTTTCTCAGGGTCAGAAATGAGTGATTATTTCCCTCGTGCATGACTTGGGCCATGCACACCAGAGAGCTGGCATTGGGGCATCTTAGAGCCTATACAAAAGTGCGACCAGACCTCAGTAGAGGATGCTGAGTCACTCTATTCTTAGCAGCTGAGGAAGGAGTAAGCCATAACTGAGATGTGTTTGATCTCCTCAAATGAATTGTAGATGAGATCCTCAGCAATCACGGGAATAATGGGGGTGGTCTCTGAAGAACTTAAGAAATTCATAGAAAGAGTCACATTTTAATGTCTGTTGAGCCCAGAAAATACTGACTGACATGGTTTGGCTGTGTCCCCATCCAAATCTCACCTTGAATTGTAGCTCCCGTAATTCCCACATGATGTGGGAGGGGAGAGACCCTGTAGGAGATAACTGAATCATGGGGGCAGTCTCCCCACAATGTTCTCATGGTAGTGAATAAGTCTCAGGAGATCCTGTGGTTTTAAAAAAGGAAACACTTTTTGCTTGGCTGTCATTCTCTCTCTTGTCTGCTGCCATGTAAGATGTGCCTTTCACCTTCTGCCATGATTGTGAGGCCTCCCCAGCTGTGTGGAATTGTGAGTCCATTAAACTTCTTTTTCTTTATAAATTACCCAGTCTTGTGTATGTCTTTATCAGCAGTGTGAGAACAGACTAATACACTGACCTTAGATTAAAATGACAGTACCCATTAAGTTATATTCTTGACTTCTTATATCTTGTCTCATCCTATGAGCCAACCCTGGTTAGCAACATAGAAAGGGAAAAAATATCATTGCCCTAAGCTGGAAGGGGAGAAGTTGACTGCTGTCCCTCTTTGCTTACCAGAGGCTTCCAGTAAGTAGTAGGCAGGAGAGGAGTGGGGAGAAGCTTTTAATTTAAATCATGATGGCAGTGTTGATTTTTAAATCAAGATAGACTTTACAATTACTCAATTGAGACTCTGTTTTATGACAGGAAGTGACTAGAGTGTGTTACCCAAAAGTAACTAGTTTGGGACTGAGTTTATATCCAGAGCAAAAACTAACGCAACAGAGCAGTTAGGGAGACAGTGGGAGTGCAAATAAAAGTTGCTTTAGGATTACATCTCATGGGTTGCACCTACTCAAGATACAGGTGACAGATGGTGCTTTGATTCATTTAATATCCACAGTGACCAGGTGTATATCAGCTTTGGAAGGAATAATGTGTACAATTTCTTGAAATCTAACAGGGAAACTGTATTTCACCTCTTTGCATGCACAGTTTTGAAAAAACTTTTAATGCATGAAATTTTCCATGATGTCTTAGAGGACTTTAGATAAGGGTGAGGAAGAGGAATTAATGAGGCACAGTGCCTAGCCAATATGACTCAGAGTTTCCATGAGCCACTGCCCTGTGCCTGATTGCCCTCTGGGGAGCTCCAACTCTGTCTTTGTTTCATATATACGAATCCTTCTTTTACATCCAAGTTTTCAGGTTAAATTATAGTACCGATAAATCCAGAATGCTTCCTAGGCTGAGCCAGGCTACAAAAGTTTGAGGTAGACATAACCATCATAAGTACTAACCTTTCTTTAGCAATTCTTTCATGCTATCCATATGTTGTGATTACAAGGGCCAAAGAAAGGATTTCTTACACGACAGGTTTTTCTTCATCTAATAGCTGATGCTTGAAATTTATATAACAAGGAATAGTCATTCATTCCATAGTCAGATATAAGGCTTACTTTATATATCCACATGTGACTTAGATACACTCTAAAATGTAAATAGCAGATAATTTCCTAAGAATAAATCTGGGAGTAAATGTGAGGAAACCAAAGGTGAAGTAGGAAGAGCAGTAAGTAAAATAAAAAGAAATATTGGCCTGGGGAATCTAAGCAAACCTTCCTCTACCTCATGCTTGTCTTAGAATTCCATCTGTTTCTAAGGAGACTGTGAGAATGAAGTTTTTGGAAACCATTTTTGGTCATTGAATTACAAAGTACACACCTTGGCAACTGAAGATATCATGTTGTGAAGTTTAGATTCGTTGGCATCATAAAGACGGTAGACTTCTTTATTCAGTCTAACACCCTTTGAAATATTTCCCGAGCATATAACTTTTAAACTGCTAGACTCTGCTATCACTATCTTCTCACACTTTGGAGAGTTAGTCTTGTCAAAACCGGACTTCGGGGATTCCAAGTCAGCAAAATGGTTTATGGAATAAGTGGCTCTATATGAATAACAAGTGAACATTTCAGTGAGCGTTCATTTTCCTCTGACCATCTCATTTAATTACAATATGATATTGTTTCATTTGAATCACTCTGAATTCTGTTTATTATGATGAAAAAACTTGTTACTCATAATTATTAAAAGTATGATCAGTTACTTAATCCATTATGAAAATAACCGTAATTCTTAATTACCATATTCCTAGTAGATTTGACATATTCAGAATGTTTCTCAACTAAAAAGAGACTATCATCCTAAGAATTGCTTTTGTATTGCTTCATGTTTCATAAAAATAGTACTATTATCAAAATTTTTGTTATATAAGGTATTATTTTTGGAGAATTGACTCATAGACATTTATTTCATGGTGTATAATAACAGACTGAGCAGAAGTCTTAGTACAAATGAATAAACTGTTTCGACAAGAATTGATTTTATAAAGAAGTTTATTTCCAGTGGATTGCATACCTCATATCCTAGGTAGATAAACCAGCAAATGGTGCATATGGTTGATAAAAGAGCTACAATAACACATCTTCCGCCCATGAGTTTATTTTTCTCTTGCAGAGCTAAGACATGGTGGGAAGCTCCCTGACAACACCATTGTCAAAATTCCAACAGCTTGCTACAGATGCAGTCCTTGAGCAGCCAAAATAGGTAAAAGGAATACTAGGGAGTGTCCATGAAGGATAAATATACATGGCAATCTCAAAGCAAAGTTTTTTTTAAAGTCATTGTTTCTCTGATTGAACTCCTTTATCCCATTGATTCAAGCTGCCTTGCATGCTTCTGATGCCCTATATCCCTCTCTTTCCTACTGAGCAGTACTTAAAAATGACCTATCCAAAACACGCACACACATATATGAGAATTTGTGTTTCTATGTTGGATATGGTCCTGACTATGAGGGTCAGATAAATATTAGACCAAAACCCCTCAAATATCTGATTCTCCTACTCATACTCTAGAAATAATGTAGGAAAGGCACATCTATAAACACCAATATTTTAAAACTGAGTGCTCTCATACTTTAAAATGTATAGATTTCTTCTTTTGAAAATTTTTCAGTAATGGACAAATCTTCCCACCTTGCAACCATCAGCTGTGAGGGAATAGACCCTGCACCTTCTAAGCTGACTTCTTTAGTTTTTATAGTCAGTGGTTATCAACCTAGCATGATTTTGCCTCTCTGGGGACATCTTGCAATGTCTGGAGACATTTTTGGTTGTCACAACTAGGAGTGGGTATACTACTGGTGTCTAGTAGGTAGAATCAACAGATAATGCTAAGCATTCTACAATGCACAGGACAGCCTCCAACCAGGAAGAATTATGCAGTTTCAAATGTCAACAGTAAGGAGACTGAGAAACTCTGCTACAGTCCAAACTTGACTCACTTCACATTTAGGTTACTTGCTGGGCCTTGCAGACATTTGCCTTCATAATCCTTATGTAACATCATTTATATGATCATAGATAGATAGATAGATAGATATAATATACAATCAGAAAGATCAAAATAATGTATCTAAGTTGTAATTGAGAAGCTTGCTACCAAATGGAATACTAATTGTGAAACCATATAAAGCAGACATTTGGAGGCTTGGGAGAGGTCTTTCCTACTCTGATTATCGTCCTGCCTGTAACTCACACATGAGAAGACAGTTGAGCAGGCTCAGCTGACCAGTTGCCAAATCTATGATCTCGGGGATCTCCCTAGGAATTCATTACTGATCCATGCTTAAAATATTTAGTATAATATCCGTGTGTTTCTGTCAGGAGACAATTTTCCATAAATCTGTCATGTCTCTGCATGTCCTTAGTGTGATTTTGCCCTGGACTGTCTTTTCATAGATGTCTGGTTAGCCAACACGATAGTGCCTTGGAAGATAGTGCCTCCTTCTGGAGCAGAGGGCAGCTTTTCATACCGCCTAGTATAATAAACAGAATGTCTCTATCCAGAGAAAAGGGCAAGCAGGTTTGTTTATTGCTTATTATAAAAAAAATTCAGGTTCCCTAAGCTCAGCTTTTCTCAACTGTGACATAAAAGCACAGTGTGTGCAGCATCTACCTAGACCCACCACAGTTCCCTGCCAAGACAAAGGAAACCCATGCTTGCTGTGCAGTGAGTAATAATGTTTTTTGTCTCGAAACAAGGACTCTCATGTCTCCTGCTAGCATGTCAAGAACTGTGAAGAGTCTGAAATTTTACTCTATTTGCAAGATAACACATAAGCCCACCAAAGACTTTTATAAATTTTATAAATCTTGTTTTTAAAAACTTGAACTCTACTTTACCTGAGTTAATGAACATATTTGCCAAATCTTAAGCAATGAATAGCATTGGCACTTGGGCAGCTGGTTTTAAGAATCACAGAATATTCTTCCTCTCCTAGTACAATTTGTTCTGGCTTTCCTGAAGTTCACTTAGCTATAGCCTTAGTTATGCATATTTTATTTGATGTCAGTGAGCCATAATCCTTGCTCCCCTCCCTCCCCCCCCACCTACTTCCCTTCATTCCTACTTCTTTTTTCCCTTTTGTTTTTTTTGAGACAGTCTCCCTCTGTTGCCCAGGCTGGAGTGTAGTGGCGCAATCTCAGCTCACTATAGTCTCTGCCTCCCAGGTTCAAGCGATTCCTGTACCTCAGCCTCCCAGATAGCTGGGATTACAGGTGCTTGGCACCATGTCAGGCTTATTTTTGTGTTTGTAGTAGAGACGGGGCTTTGCCATGTTGGCCAGGTTGGTCCTGAACACCTGACCTCAAGTGATCTGCCTGCCTTGGCCTCCCAATGTGCTACCTGGCTTGCTCCTTCCTTCTTTTCTTCCCTCCCTCCTTTCCTTCATTCCCTTCCTCCTTCTTCTCCTTCTAAAACACTCTCTGTAGTCCATATACTTTTTCTTTGATTTAAATTCAGATTGTATTATGCTTTGTTGTTAGTGGAGAAAAATAAATCACTGAGTCAGGAATGTACACACACACACACACACACACACACAGCTCGACCTAGCTAAGTTCTCTCATAATGAACTTCTAATTTTTTTTAACCAGAGCATATTTTCTTGGAGAAAGGAAAATAAAAAACTAATTTGTACTTAAATTTTTCCTTTTTTATATGTGACCATCTACATTCTAGTAATTTCCTCCATAAATTTAGCATCTTCTGCAGATTTGGAGGGCACCTGTTTCTTGTCAGAGGCTTCTACTAGAAGCAAGATGTTTTTAATCTTCAGAAAACTTTAATACTTTGGCATAAACCAAGCAGTCTTAAAATGCAACTTCAGTCTTTTCTCCCTATATTTGTGTTTTGTCAGATATACAGTGTTTTTCTGGGGATAATGCAATATCCTGCAGAAAGAAATTCAGATTGAAGTTGAGTTTAGTTTTGTTTTATTTTGTTCAATTCAGATTTTGGGGGAAGGACAACTAATGAGTAAAGTAAGAATAATCTGTGATACAGTTCTCATTACATGAGATGATAAATTTGAGTTGTCATATTTGATGACCTGTTGTCAGGTCATATGATTGATGACCTGTTGTCAGAGGTCATATGTATGTCACTGAAATCAGAGGATCCTATGACTATCTTTTCATGAAGTTCTCAGTTGTTTCCATTCAGTCCTGTTTAATATAACTTTTACTGATAATACTGATGTCTTTATCTCACTCTCATAATCAGGTAATCAATTGGTCATCAACATAGCAAGCAAAAGCATCATGAAAAAATGCACACTAAAATCAACCTAATCCATTATGTCATAAACATGGTTTCTGCTTATTTGGTTGGACATAGGCTTTGACGTAGGAGAAAACTGAATTCAAAATCTGGCATCTACCCTTATCTTTAGATTTTGAACAAGTTTTTCCATCTATTTGAGCCTTAATTTTTTCTATTGAAATATTTTAAATGTAATAATTTATTGACCAAATAAACATTTTATTCCTTACAGAAAATATAAATCTTTCGAAAAATCAATGAAGAAGTTTCGGGAAAACTATAAAACTAAAATTTAGATTTCTATTAAATATGGCAAAAATTTATTCCAATTTTGTTCCAAAACACAAGTAAGATGAGAGAAAATAGACTTATGAAAAGACAAATAATCTATAAGCATGAAAAGAACAGGAGGGGAGAAGTCAACATATGAAAGATGTTAACACAATTGTGCAGGCTCAAAGACAGAAAGGTGAAGAAAGCAACATGAAAACCAAGCACTCCGTAAAGGGAGTCTTGTAGAAGAGGAAAGTCAAGAAATAAGTTTATTTTTGCCATAGAAACATAAGAAACTGAGGCATTACAGGCACCAGATATCCCTGAAGAACTAGGAGTACAGGTAGGACTGTAAATAACTACATTACAATTTATTTAATAAGTAATTAGATATCTAATTACTTATTGCTTCAGGGACCGACAACCTGTGTATTTGCACAGGGTCCCATGTTTAGGAATGCCTCCCTGCATGGGGAGGGAGAACATTAGGACAAATAGCTAATGCATGTGGGATAGACACTATTGCCATCTTGAAATTCTTAAAAAATGCTGAACTAGTGGCTTGACAATTTCATATTTCACTAGGACCTGCAATGTATATAGGTAGTTCATATGAAATCTTCTCCCTTTACCCGCATAGGCAGGTATCCATTCCTCCCCAACTCCAGAAGAAGACTGCAGTGTCAGAGGTATGTTCTCTGGGAAGGGTGAATCAAAGAGTCTAGAATTGAGAACATCAGACACAGCTGGAAACAGGAGACCTAATGAATGTCACATAGAGAATAGTGAGATTAGAAGCTCCTTTCCTCCAGCATAACAGAGAATATTGGCAGCCAAGCTTATACCACAGGTCAGCAGATTGACCAGTTCCTCTCAGAGGAAATTGACCAGCCTGAAAGAATAGTCAGGAATCTTTCAATTAAACAATCAGTTCCTGTTGGATCACCTGACAACTCCAATTAAGGACCCAGAGTTTCTATGTCACACTTTCATGCCTCAAATACGAATCAGAGAGTTAAAGATCATCAGATACTTGAGGAAACCCTCAATCAGAAACATAAGGACCAAAACAGAGAGTAAGAGGAATCTATGAGGAATCAGTACATTAGTGGTAGAAGATAAAGTTATATTACAAAATATCATTACTATCTTTAGAGAGATTAAAAGAAGCTATTACAATAACAAGAATAACCCTAGTTCTTTTAAAAACAAGAACATTGAGAAAATTTTAAAAGAAATGTTGAAATTAAACATAACTAGTATAAATAAAAAATTCATGAAGATCCATGAAAGATTAGGTGATTTCTGGGCTCTTATCTCAACAAGAAAATTAAACAAAACAAAACCAACAAAAGAGATAATAAATGAGAAATAAGATATAAGTAAACTGAAGGATCTGTGCAAAAGGTTCAAAATCTAAATAATAGAATTTCCAGAAGAAAAAAAACAGAGAAAAAGCAGAAAGAAATAAATGATCAAATAAAAATATACACTCAAAAATTCTAGAACAGAAGGCCAGGAGTTCTCAAATTGAAAGTGACCATTCATTCAGTACATCGTTATAAAGTTTCAGAATACCACGGCTCAAGAGGAGATGGCAAATATGTCCAAAGAGGAGAAACATATTACTAAAACACATCACAAAAGATTAAGAATCAATATGGCACTAATTTCTCAGAGCAAAATTGAAAGAAGATAATGATTAAATGCCTTTGAAGAACACAAAACCAAACACCACATATTCTCACTTATAAGTGGGGGTTGAACAATGAGAATACCTGGACGCAGTGAGGTAAAAACACACACCAGGGCCATTTGGTGGGTGGGGGGTTAGGGGAGGGAGAACATTAGGACAAACAGCTAATGCATGTGGGGCTTGAAACCTAGATGACGGGTTGATACACGCAAAAAACCACCATGACACACGTATACCTATGAAACAAACCTACACGTTCTTCACTTGTGTCCAAGAACTTAAAGTAAAATAAAAATATAATAACTAAAAATGTCTTTGAAATTCTAGCTTAGAATTTTGTGGAGTCAAACTATCAACCAAATGAGAAGATAGAAAAAAAGACATTTTTCAGATATGCACGTAGCTCCTGTGAACTATTTGTCAGAAAGCCCCTAGAAAATGTACTACACCAACATCAGGTAATGAAGTAAAATCCTAGAATTACAGTGGTGCACCAGGACAAAAGAGCAAACAGGCAAAATTGGAGCAAGAATAAGATAGCTCTCAAAAAATTAAATAATAAAATTAACAGATTACCTGATGTTTTTGGATATTAAGTGAAGAATTACACTGCTGTTTTGTTTGTTTCTTTTTAGACAAAGCCTCACTCCATTGCCCAGGCTGGAGTGCAGTAGCATTATAGGCTCATGGCACACTCAAACTCACAAGCTAAAGTGACTCTCCCACCTCAGCCTCTCAAGTAGCTAGAACTACAGGCACTTGCCACTATATCTGGCTATTTTTAAAATAAAATTTTGGTAGAGAAGGAGTCTCACTATGTTGCTCAGGCTGGTCTTGAACTCCTGGGCTCAAGTGATCTTCTTGCCTTGGTCTCCCAAAGGGCTGAGATTACCGGCATGAACCACTGTGCCTGGCCAAGAATTATAATTCTAAAGACCGTTTGTGAACAGTATATACTTAAAAAACTTGTAAAGTAAAAAAGTAAGGCAATTACTAATTCCAGGAAAAAGGAAAAATTTATATAAAAATGTAGTTATTGTGCTTTACATGGTTCAACTATAGATAACATTCACAGAGCCATAACCATGTAAGCACTATTGATTTATGTAAATTGTGATATAACTTCATTAGGTTTTTAGAAGGATTGGAAGTGTGCCTTTTGGAGTTGTGGGTTTGGGCAACAGTCAGTAGGTAATATCTAAAAATTTAAAAAATAAATATATCACTTAGAAATACAGAAGCAGATACCAGAAGTAAGTGTAAGTGATGGTCACCTGCCAGAGACAGGAATCACAAATCAGGGAGAAGTGAAGAAAGAAATGCTGTTTTAGGTTACAAGCCTTTTGGAGCTGCAAGGCATTTAAAAGCAGGCACATATATTCTCTGACTCAAAAAAATTAAAACATAAATCTGCAATTGATATATACTTGCAATTTTATTATAATTCTTATTAAATCTCCAACTAGCGCAGGGACTGAAATAATGGCAACCTGAAGAGAAACAAGTAGATTGTTCTAGTTGACAATATAAGCAGAAAGATTATGACTGAATAAATTTGCCATTAGTTATTGCATGTGATAAATAAACCTTTAACACAACTCTATGTAAAGTTTTCGAAATTATAAAACATCAGCGTACAGTATAATGGAAAGAGGCCTGAGCATTCAGGGTGAAGTTGATGTAAATTGGTGATGGAAGATTTTCTCCAAGGTGGAGAAATACAACCCAAATCACAGAATTCCCAGTGAAAATGGATTAGCAAAGGGGAGCTAATTTGCTAATGTGGCATAGGACAAGTTTTAATGACTGGAGAGAGCCAATGACAAGAGAAAAGGAAATTCACAATATGACTCAAGTAACTAAAAGAACAGAAAAGCAGAATAATTACATATGGTGGGACTCCGAAGCAGATCACCTTAAATCAGAAATTTCAGATTGAGTTGAGAGGAGAAATAAGCAAACCAAAATATAGCCTCTGGAGCGTGGTTACTTTCTCCAGTGTTCGGAGTTCTGGAATAGGTTGCCCCTGCTGTTGGCGGTTAGGATGTGGTAGGGGCAGGAGAAAAGTGGAGTTCAGTTGGCCTCCCAACTCTCCTCCTCACCTGAGCTTCAAGCAAAGCACTCTAGGTTTGTGCACTAGGTTTCCTGATCTAATGCATGCTGGAAGAAATTTTTGCATGGCTGAAAATCAAGTTTGAAAAGTGCTGGTCTACCTAAAATTCTTTATTTGGCAGGTATAGAAAGGGGGGCCTTTTAAGTAATCACTTATTCAAGGTGGAAAGAAATTTGATGGCAGAATTAGAACCAAAAGCCAGGCCTCTTAAAAGTTAATTAATTTGCTTTCTCTTACACCAGTGATCCTCGCAATGTTGCCTTGCTGTTAAAGCAAATATATTCTATTAAATGATATGTAAATTACTACTTTGATAACTTTGTTTCTTAAGAAAATATACAACTAGGCACTTAATTAGAAGAAACATGAATACATCTATGAGCACCCAAAATGTAACTCTATAAAACCCTATCCAATATCGAATTCTTATTTTAACTCTTAATTTGCTAATACATTTTATTATATTTGATGCTATATGGCCAGTTCTGCCTGTTCCATCTACTGTGTGAGCAGCTTTGTTGAATAAAATATTTAATTCCTTGGTTGCAAACACTACACCTTGATGATTCAGAGAAGTAAAGCATTGTCTTTTTATTACTTGTTGATTTACTGGTACATGATTCCTTCTCATTCTGATGCTACTCCTATTCTCTCCCCACTCTCTTTTCTCCTTTCTCTTCTCTCCTTTTCCCTTTCTGAAGGTAACTGACTTTGCTCCCAGCAGCTCTGTGATTGATGTATTCACAGTCTTTCTTTTCCTGCTTACTCTCTCTGCAAAATGTCTGTGATTCCCTTAACCAGAAATATTTTATTCTTAACAACTATAATTACGTCACCCCCTGCAGCTAACTTTAAACTCACTATTTTGACTATGGAAGCAAATAAGTTAATTTGCATAGGGGAGTTAAAATAATCCAATAACTAATTGTTACTCTGTCAAAGATCTCTGCTTAAAAAGTAGCTTATTACTTTTTCCCTTACCTTAATATTTTAAAAAGACAACTGAAACAGAGCAAGCTATTAAAAAGAAAACCACCTTTTACATAGGGGTTGCTTTACAGGAGAGTTGTCATGTGTTTAAATGGATATACTACGTAATTATATTGGTTGCAGCATGCAGAACAGGATAAAGAGGGAAAATGGAATTTGACAAAATGATGAATATTCCGTATCAAGCTTCTCCATACTGATATAAATAAGTTATATGGTATCAAGTGAAGAAGCAACACTAGAACCAAGCTTAAAATCATTAGATACTGTGAGCTTGTGCTGATTAGATTTGTTCTTGTGTTCTACCTTGGAAAAGATATTAAATTCACAAATCTATTTCAGAATGGGTCGGTATACTTCTAGGAATTTATAGCTGAACTGATGACCTGATTAAAGGCGGTAAGGCAGTGTTTTAAGGATGACCACTAAATTTTTTTTTTGCCAAGACTACTTATAAAATGTATTACAAATGGTTGGGTCTCAGAGAGCTTTCTATCTGTTTAAAGTCTTTAAAAGAAAGGATCAAATATCAATAAGTGATAATTTATAAGATGATACATCACTGTACAAAGATATGCAAACAATTCAAAGGCAAATGTTGAGACATTAAAGTGCTTTTTTGTTCATGGAGAAAATTAACTTGAACATATTTCTTTATAGTTAGGTTGTGTGGTTTAGTAATGAATAAGGTTTCTTCAGCTTAGCTCCAAAACAATTAGCAATCTTAAGAAAAAAAACTATTGTAATAATGTTAATAAAAATCCCAGGAAATCTACAAGCTTAATGGAGATTTGCTATTCTTCAAGAGGAAATAACACATTCGTGTGGGGATTTGAACAACCACCAGGGCTGGTCCTCACTATCCTGCTGACCTGCTGCTGGACCAAGATTGTGTTGAAAGCAATGTTAATTAATTGTACTATAGTTTAAATCAGACGGATACTGGTAGGGTTTTAACAAAGTAATATCTGCCAAGTATGGAAATTTTTTTCAAAGAAAGTTACAACATTAGTAAATGATAATTAGGTTGTCTACAGCAATATGAGAGACAATATTCTCTGAATTTGTATTTAACTTCTTTGAAAGATCTTAAAATGTTCAGGGCTTGTTTGGTGACTTGGTAGCAAAAATTATTGCTTTTAACAATGAAAATACAGGCAACAAGTTTAATAGCGTAGCCTTGGTGTTTAGAAGAAAAAGAACTTTTGTTAGCTTTTTGCATTAAGATTCAGGCATATACTGCTTGTTAACACCATAGTAGTGCCCATCTTCTTGTTACCCTTAATTTACCTACTGTGCAACTGTGCTTGGAGCTTTGTGGCCCTTTTTAAATTAATTTCTTTTCTACCTATCAGTCAGGGATCAGTCAGAGAAACTGAACCACTAGGGGATCATTACAGGGATTGATCTTACATGATTGTGGAAGCTGATTAAGTAATCCTTATAAGGCTGTTGTCCTTGCATCTGACACTGGAGCTTGAAGTCCTCAGGGATGCTATAATAAAATATCACAAACTAGGAGGCTGAACATAACAGAAATTTATTCTCTCACCAGTCTGGAGGCTGGAGGTCCAAAATCAAGGTGTCTGCTGGCAGAGTAGGCTCCTTCTGAGGGATATAAGTGACCTGTTCCATACACTCCACCAATGATCTTTCACATTCCTGGTCTTGTAGATGCATAATTTTAGTCCTCCACCTCCACAGGGCATTCTTTATGTGTCTCTTCACATCATCTCCCCACTCTGTGCATGTTTTTGTGTTCAAATTTCCCCTTTTAATAAGGACACCAGTCATACTGGATTAGGTCCAACTGGATGAGGTCATATGACCTTGTTTAACTTGATTACCTCTATAGTGATTCTATTTCCAAATGACAAGTACCAGGAGTAAGGACGTCAACATATCTTTCTAAGAGGACACAGTTCAACACCTTGTTTGTCAGCAAGAATGAAGTGGGACATGCACACATAAGCTGGAGCCCACAGGCATGGATTGAAACCATGTCAATTCTCATTGCCTCTGACCTTGATATGGTGGGAATCTTGCAGAAGAAAAGAGTAAACTTCATCATGGAGCTAAATACTAACCTGACATAGGAGTCAGAGAGGCTGAGGGAGGATCCAGGAAAGGTAAGCCAGTTCCAGCCTGTTCATTGCCCGGCAACAGTAAGTTGAGACCACAGGCAAACAATAATGTGTGAGCTACGCATGGCTACTGCTTTGTTTCTGCTCACCAAATCCCACACATGAATCTCTCTGATGGCCCAGAAACATGCAGGAAAGGGGATCTCTGGGCAGCGTAGTCCAGTCTAGCCAAGTGGACACATTACAAAGCCACCACGCTGAAGACTTTACACATCCGTTATTCAGTATTTGATAAAATGAGTGAAGATAATGAAAACAAGTCATTCTCACTCCTCTCGTAATCTGTTCTGGATGCTGTAACACAATGCCATCGACTGGTTAGCTTATAAACAACAGAAATTTATTTCTTATAGTTCTACAGGCTGCAAACTCCAAGATGAAGACACTGGTAGATTTGGTGTGTCTGGTGGGGGCTCTGCTTCCTCATAGCCAGCTGTTTTCTCATTCTAACCTCACACAGTGGAGGGGGCCAGGAACCTCTCTGAGTCTCTTTTACAATGGCACTAATTCCACTCACGGGGGCTCTGCCCTCGGGCTTAATCACCTTCCAATGCCCCACCTCCTAATACTATCACCTTGGGGGTTAGGATTTCAACAGGGATTTGGGGAGGACACGAACTTTCAGACCATAACAACTCCCCATCTGAGACATAGGGAAGACATTTCACCTCCTAACGATGTTTTCATTTTTTGCTTATTAATTAAAAACTTATCACCAGCCACCCAAAAAGTTTTAATTGAATAATTAAAAATTAAATTCACCAGTAAAATTTGCTTTTGTTCCATCAACAATTTAGCAATAAGGAAAAGATTTCATGGCCAAGAAGCCTTAAGATCTTGAGATCTTAGGATTGTGCTCAGTTAAATTAGATTGATTTGGAAACAAAACAAAACAAAATCAGACGGTTGCCCTTCTTGATAGTGTTCTTAGCAAGGGAGTAAGTGTGGTGGATAATTGCGCAGGCTGTGGAGCAGATCGACCTGGGTTTGAAACACAGCAGCATGGGACCTCTCTCTGTATTGCATCCCCAGCCCATAACAACAGGGATAATCTTTATAGTTGCCTCAAAGGGTCATTGTGTGGTTGAAAGATGTAAGGGAACTTGGCACAAAGCTGGCATATAGTAAGTGTTGAAGCAATGTTGGCTAACCTTTTCGCTTTCTCCTTCTCTTCTGCCTGTTTCTCTTCATTTCTTTTTCTTCAAGAATTAAGGGAAATGAAACTGATGTTTTCAGTCCCTTGCAGCAGCTAACTTTGTTTTTCCACTGTATGTGTATCCAATCTAAGTGTTATGAACAATAAGCCATGGGACTCTTTAAATATCAACCTGTTTTGGAGATCCAGAGTGGGTGGTTTTGAAGTAGCATCTTTGAGAGCAGCTGTGAATGGAAATGCGTATTTCTAAGACATCAAAAGGAGGGAAATGTTCCATTTAAAAATACTCTGTGATAAGTAAAAGTTCTGAACTTTTTAAAGAGAGGTGCTTGAAATTTCTTTGGGCAAAATTTAAAGAGCAAAATTAAACAGTAATGAATTTTTTTCTCTCCCAGAAAGTGGAAAGAGTATTTGCAGACCTTTCTTCCTTCTATCTGTATTCTGTTAAAATACAAAACCTACCCCTCACAGTCCCCACTCAAACCCACCACTCAGATCCACATTCTCTCTCCTTTAATAAAATCACATCTGTTATCAGTAAACACTCACTTGAGCGTGTGCTAGGATCTTGTCTTCTCAATGACATCTTTGTGTGCTGTTACTGTCTTGTTTCCCTACCTTGTAAGCCCCATGTAAGTAGAGACTTCATCAAACATTTCAATTTACCTAATTCTCAAAACAATCAAAGGAATCAAATACATACTCTAGTAAAAATAAAGTGGCATGGAAAAGAATAGAACAGAATGGAAAGTGCAGAAGAAAATGGGAAAGAATGAAAAAGAAATTTCTGGAAAATCTTTCTACATGCCAGGGTTTGAGACAAATAACAAGAAATGAATTGGCCAGAAAGATGATAACCTTGCCTAGAAGAACCTACATTTCCATAAACATCAGGTATGTCTGACAGGCACTTGGCTCCTGCCTCAGATGTTGATCCCATAGAGATTTATCAATTTTACTGCTGCCCTTTCTAGTTCCTGCACTACTCTAACCATTTCCACCTCCACCATGAGAATATGAGCTAGTAAGCTAATGTAGCAAGACCTCCCAGACAAAGGTTGCTGAGGAAATATTTTTGAGAAAATAAATGAAATGAGATATTTTACACTTATTTTTTATCAGTCACTAGCCTGTTTCTTAGAGTCTCAATAGTGGGGCATATAGACGTTCTCAAAATAAACCTAAAAAATTATTTAAAAACACTTAAATACAAATACCAAGTCCCCCAAATCACTACTGCAAAATGTAATAACTCTTTAAATTCAAATTCCATTTTATAAGCCATATAAATATCCTAACAATCTCAAGTATTGGGTTGGGGGAAAGAGTTATAAAAGTTCTATGAAGCTATGCTGAAAATATTGTACCATTTCAAGGCCTTTCTACAGAAGACAGTGAGTTTTGGGACTGCTGTAATTTAAAAAGATGTCTTTGAAAAGAAAAGGCATAGCTTTTCATGACAGCTAATTCTAGACAAAGAGTAGGGCCAGTGGGTATTTTAGTCCAACCTAATTTAATGTCGCAGTGGTGGGTCTGCTTTTATTTATTTATTTATTTACTAATTTAAAGAGGCTGCTACTATATAGAGGGAGGTTGTATGCTTAGAAATGGATAATGTTAGCAAAACGAGGAAAAGTCCTTTTTTTTTTCTCTTGAAAACAAGAACCTACATTTAATGGTAAGAAATCACCAGCAAATTCCATTATGTTTGTGGGCTTGACATGCAGTGCTTATTAAATGTAGGAACAAAGCCACTTTATACATCATAATGTTCACATTACAAATTCACTGCTCATAATGGTGCTGCAAGTATATGTGCAATTTTTCTAAACTTATGAAATATATTTCTGACACCTCAGGTATTGATGTATGCATGCACGATATTGTCCCAGTGCAATAGGGAGACTTAACTGATGTCTGCAAGATTTGATTTATTACAAGTAAATATGATTGCCTTCATAATCTGATTTTATTATGTTCGGGGCTCTCGCAGGTAAACTTTTACTAGAAGGAAGAAGGCCAATTTTATTAAACCAGTGTGTTCCTGCAAACCATAGAGTTTCTTGTCAAGGGGGAAGGAGGACTGCTAGTCCACAAAGCGTATTGAAAATTTCAAAAAAGAATTTACTTTCAACGTTCCCAATATCATATATTCTCCAATCCCACAACTACTTCAAATGAGCTTCTGCTATTTTAAGCGCTATACTCCTTGCTTAAAAGCCACATTAAAGTAAAATTCACATGTCTGAGGCCAGAGTTAAATATGTGTAGGGGGAAAGGTACCTGGAAAACCCGGCTACCATCTCAGAAAATACTGGCTACAAGAATTTTTCTCTTTTGTAATGGAGAAAAGGTTTGATGAACTTGAAAGAATTAGGGTTACTGTTGATATTTTGAGGGTTTTTGATTTCACTCCAACTTTGAGGGCTATAGCTTTGCTAAACCAACACTCAAATAATTAAAAATAGATCATCCTAGGATTAGAGAAGGATCTGTGACCTAGAATTCTGAATAAGGGGCAAAGATTTTGAATAGGGAGGACCGCAGGAAGGGGCCTGGCCAATTCAACCTTCAGAGAACACTAGACACACCGACCTTCCCAGGCTGAGTACATATACTCTTATTCTGTTCTTGGAGAACAAAAAGTATTCATAGCTGCCAGTTCCCAAACTTTCCCTTGCCCTTGCCCACTAAAAAGAACCCTGGCTTCACTGCTTCACTTTCTTAGTGTTTCCCCTCCCTTGCCAACTTGCTGAGGAGACTTCTGCTAGCTTCCCAGGGTGGCCATTCAGGCCTTTGTAATGTAAAGTCAAGCCCAGTAGAAAAAGAAGAAATGCATGCACTTAGGTTAGGGAAAAGCTTTTTTGTTGGAGCAGGGAGGTGAGAGGAGGCAAGACTTTTTAAATGGAGTTTGTGAATAAATCAATAAAGAGTACCTGCATAGTATTAAGGAAGTTTCTGATGAGAAAAGGTAGAAATGGTATGCTGAGAGCTATGAATTAACTTTGTTGTTTTCAGGAAAGCAATGAAGCAAAGGAAAGAAACTGAATTAATTTAAAATTATTTTTTCTTTGATGATCTAATTGTTATTGGATAAACATGTTTTGCAACTGGACCAAGTAGATCAAAACCCAACATCCAATGCAGGTTGCAGGTGTGTGCCACGGTCAAGACAGTGTCACTTATTTTCCATGAGGCAGACATAGCATTAGTGTATCCACGTAGGTAATCCAACCATCAGCAATGAAAGATCCATGGCAAATAATTTAATGAAGATGCCCAAAGGGGGAATATTCATTAAATAGTATCTTAAAATAAAATAATTAAACAGTATCTTTTGGTTTTCACTAAAATAGGGACAAATGGTTCAGGAGACGATTTCAATAATGGCAACTTAAAATTTATGTGATCATTGGAGATCAGGAATCAGGTAATCAAGAATGCAAAGCCAGTGTAGTAGTTAGAGCTATTTGGAGATCATAATATAGTAACTTTAAGAAAAACAAAACATCAACAAAAAAACCCCTTGTATTTCACAAGTTTTCTATTTTCATAGGGCTTTTAAAAATATTCTTAAATTATTATCTTCCTTAGACAAGAATATTCTCTCCATTATTTTGTCTTTTCTTGAAAATATTAATATCAACTATGTTGAGGGAAAACAATAACAAAAAACAAAAAAGAAGCGTTTTTGTTCATACTATATTAGAATGCTGGAAGAAGAGCCATAGACCCATGTCCACTGAATGTGGTAGACAGCAGGAATTAGACAGTTTTAGAAAATCCCAAAGGGTTACTGAAATTTAGGGGCAGTAGAAAACTTTAGGGCCTAATCAAATTCCTATTCCCTACTTGAAGTGTCTACTTCCTGAGTTCAAATCTAGAGACAGTTTTGAACTAATATGAGCCCATGAACTTAAAATGTCCATAATATTCACTCATGACAATCACCACTTTACTTGAGATACCACCTAGGCAAAATGAGTGAACTACTCTCTCCCCTCCGTCCTGCCCTGCCAATCTGTACACTGCTTCCTCAGGCTGGGTTCTTCTTTCTTTTGTCCTGACAAAGCAGCCAATTATTTTAACCTCATTTCACCTAGATTTGAAATAAAGTGTTGAGGGCTAGAAAGGAAGGCAGCATGATCTGTTCCAAGTGATTGTATACCTAGAAAGCTACTGTCTAATATTACTGATAATTTATCTTCAAATCTTACATTGTAGACACATCTTCTAGCTCTTATTACACTCTATGAAGTTGCAACTCTTTTCTGCTTTAATTGAAATGTATTGTGCACTGGATCATATTTAGCATTTACTCCAGCAGGAGATCCCAGCTGGGGATCTCTCTGTAAACACATTGAGTATGGATTGCCCGTACATCAAGGGTTTCTGTGTGAGCCACTGTGCCTGGGAAAGCCAGGAGGTACATCTAAGACATGGAGTGCTTCTGAGCAGAAGTGTAGTGTTTTCTCCATGCTATATAGACCCAGGGTGTGGCTTTCTATCAACCTAGCAGGGGCTATGATGTAACAAAAGGCAATATACCATAGCTTCCTATGTTGGTGAAGTCTTTGTATACTTGCTCTACAGACAAGAACGAATTAATGCCAGACTGCATTTATTGTGAACTAATTGTTATCTGTCTCTCTCTCATACTACCTTCCACACGTTAGTATCACTGTGAGAAAAATAACAAAAAAGAAATCTATGGGTAAGTGAGTATTCGATGTGTGTGCATGGATGGCATGTCAGCATGATCTAAATGCCTATACTTAACTGCTTCCAAAGTTAGGAATAAATGATTCAGGGTTACCTATAGTTCTACATTCTCAATTTTTCCTCTATCAGTAAGAATAAAACCTATAAGTAGGTTTTTATCAACTTATACTAGATAGGCCAAGCTGGCCTCGTGTAGAGGTAGGGTAGATTTTCACCTACAGGATATTACTTTCTTATTTAAAGAGGTCTTAAGAATTCATAGAAGTAGAGAGTAGAAGGGTGATTACAGAGGCTAGGAGAGAGGGGAATTGGGCAGATGTAGATCAAAGGATAACAAATTTCAGTTGGATAGAAGGAATAAATTCAAGCGATCTATTGTATAAAATGGTGGCTATAGTTAATAACAATGTATCATGTTCTTTAAAATTGTTAAGAGGGTAGATTTTAAATGTTTTTGCATCAAAAGCAAGTGAGGTAATGCATATGCTAATTAGTGTGATTTAGGCATTACACAGCGTACACATATTTCAAAACATGTATGCAATAAATATTCACAATTTTTATTAGTCAATTTTTAAAATTAATTAGTTAAAAAGAAAAATAAAGGCATCTTAATGAAAACTCTCTCTCAGCCATCAAAATGAAAAAGACCTTCCTACATAGATGACTATGATTTCATCATTATCTCTATGCTCCTATGGGTTAAACAATTTCTGTGGAATAATTATTGACTATCTAGTATCTTGTGATTTAGTGTGTTACTCTCTTATGGAAAAACAAGACTCCAAAGTGGGTATGGTAGAACAAAAGAGAACGGGAAGTCTATCAAGATACCTTTTCTATGTGAAGGTTCGTCCCTGATATCCCTGTACTACCTCATACTCTAAGTTCACCTTGGGTATAAATCAATAGCTATACAGTGCAGCTGCCTTGAAATAAGTGTAGATTCCTTAAAATATTCTGGTATTTTTTCCGCACATATTTAAAAGAACTGCTACTTCAAAGATTACAGAGCAAGCAATTAAAATCTAAACATTTAACATTTTAAATGAACATCTTCATTCCGAAGAGGTTAATTCAAATTTACTGCAATTGCATATGTTGGCTTTCAAGACTCCAAGGTTTGCAAGATAGTGTTAGTGGCTTAAGCAAATGGGGGATTTATTTATGTCATATAATGACTCTATAGATAAATGGCTGCTCAGTTATATTCTGCACAACATGATTCTAGCTCATAGTCACAAGATGCTACCACAGTTCACATTCTTGTTTAAGGAGGGAAGAGGGGGAATGGGACACAGTTGGTCATTTGCTTTTGTTGTGAAAATTAGAAGTCTTCCTGGAGTTCCCAGCAGACTTATTCTTGGTCTCTTTGGCCAGACAGATGTCATGTGGCCAATTCTACTTGCAAAGAACGTTGGGGATGTGATTTTCTCTCAGTGTCGTGTATAATCCTGCCCCTCTCCAAAAACTATACATTAGCTTTGTGTTAGCAAAAAAAGGAGGGGGAGAGGTATATTAGGCAAATAATCATGTCACAGATGAGAATTCCACCCAAATCCTCAAATATCCAGATTATACAACACTATTTACATCAAATTTTCATTTGAGGTTTCAAAAAAGGAAAGAGCTTGAGAAAAAATGTAGTCCATTCTCATGTTTTAGGCAAGAAAACAGAGGTCTTGGGAGGTTCACTCTCAAAAGCCAGTTATCCGCTTGAAACTAGGAGTCCATTTTCCTGGCTACCCTGCTTAAATGCCTCCCGCCTGCCTTATTATTTTCTTACGATTCTTTTTAGATGCACATCACTGTACTTGCAATAAATAAATAAATAAATAAATAAATAAATATCTCCATTGTGCCCCTGCCTAAATTCCTTTTATAATACCCAATAATTGGAACTACCACCCTTGCTATGGAAATGTCAACAGTATTTAGCATGCAGTATTCATTTTTCTATGAGAATAAAACTGTATACCCAACTCAGATAGACTCCAGTGGCAAACAATGGCTTTTCCCTATAGCTAACTTCTTTCCTTAAAAAAAGACTAGAGTGAGGGGATGGTGCATAGGGGAAAATCAGACTTTATAATTAAACATACTTGGTCATTTGTTTGTTAACTCTGACCTCTTAGGTAGAAGCCATTTTTTTCTTCCTTGCTCAGAATATGCACAGAAAGTAATAAATACTAACATAATTTTGGTTTAACATGCCTGTCTCCCCACAATTCCTGTAACCGGAGTTATTAAATCTGCATAATGCTGCCAGAAAAGCAGGGTTGAAAAGCTACCCACGTCCCCAAACAGAAAACCTCCTCACCAAAACTAATCACAGACTCAAGCACATTTGGAATGGTTAATAGCTCAAAGGGAAAATTAAGCTCAATAGTACAACCAATCCCAGACAATCAACCTTGATTGTCACAACACAGACGTGTACCAAGGCAACGTAAGAATGAAAGAAGAAAGACTCTGACCTTGCAAAAGGTTGACATGAGGGGAAATAGGCATGGTTGAATAATATGTTCCCATCTTATCTTACACTACTTTAGCAAAATGTCCCAAAGCGTTTTGCTTGAGGGATTTGGCAGGTCATTACATTCTCTATTGGTAATATATTGATATTGGTCCCTGGTATTTTTATTCTTCTATCCTTTTATTACTAGACCATTTGTTGAACTCCTTATAACTATGATCTAACCCAAATACCACCTCTTCTAGGAAGCCTCCAGGGCTCTTTCTGCCTCTGGCATTCGATAACGCTATACACACCTCACAGACAAAACCTAACATATTGAATCACATTGTGCAAATTGTGTTTGTTTTCCTTGTTAAGCTGTGAGAATGCGTACTTCTGTAACCATCTCAGATCAAGCCCAAACATAACAGCCTCTCAATGACTTTTCTGAATAAAATAAAATTGAACTGTGAATGGATAACTTTGGAAGTTACCTATGAGGTGTCATTTGAACAGTGACTGGTTAATTTCACTTACCCAAGATATCTTCATTATTTTGGGACATTCTAAAATTCTTTTAAAGGTTAGTGATTTGGGCTTTCCTAGGGATATTTTAAAAAATTTGTCTCTTTTTTTTTTTCAAGATACTTCTATTAAAATTCAGAGTTTTCTGGAAAGAGGAAATCTAACCTTAAATGTTTACCAGATTCACTTATTTATTCACTCAACATGCATTTTAGATCCACTGCTAACGGAACCCACATCTTGTTCAAATTTTTGACAGGGAACAAACTTCTACAGAATGTAAACATTCATTTTAGTTGCGCATCACTGTACTTGCAATAAATATACACAGAAATCCATTGTGCCCCTGCCAAAATCCTTTTTTTGGAACCCAATAATTGGAACTATCACCCTTGCCACGGAAATGTCAACAAGCATTTAGCATGCTGTATTCATTTATCTATGAGAATGATATGGTATAACCATCTCAGGTACACGTGGATAGCAGATCTTAAGAACAGCATACGTTTTAAAGAAGACATTGACATACGGATTCCTATTACACTGAGTCAGCCTCTATTCTCTAGAATTAGAAAAAAAAAATCTCAAAGGTTCTTTTACACAAAGACTCTTTTATGCCACACTATCATATCTGTGGCCCCAGGTAATCACTTAGAATTCTCATTGTCTTAAAAAAAAAAAACTGTCAATTAATCTTTGACAAGAGCACCAAAATTACACAATAGGGAAAGGATAGTTTCTCCAATAAATGGTGTTGGGAAAATTGGATATGCACATATGAAAGAATAAAATTGTATCCTTATCTTACAGTATATAAAAAATTAACTCAAAATGCACTGAAGAATTAAATGTAGGACCTAAAACAATAAACCTTTTAGTAGAAAGCATAGGAGAAAATCTTCTTGGCATTGGTCTTGGCAATGATTTGGATATGACCCTGAAATGACAGGCAACAAAAGCATAACAAAACAAACAGGATTGTAGCAAACTAAAAAGCTTCTGCCCATCTGCCCATCAAAGGAAATCATCAACAAAATGAAAAGGAAAGCTACAATTAGCAGAAAACATTTGCAAACCACGCAGCTGATAAGGGGCTAATTTCTAAAATATAAATGGAATACAAGCAACTAAATATGAAGAAGAAAAAAACAAAATGACTCGAATAAACATTTCTCAAAAGACATGCAAATGTTTAACAGCTATTTGAAAAGCTGCTCAACAGCACTAATCATCAGTAAAATGCAAACTAAAACCACAACATGATATGGCCTCAGACCTGATAGGATGGCTGTTATCAAAAAGACAGGTGATAGCAAGACTTAGCAAGGGTGTGGAGAAAAAGAAACCCTTGTATACTGTTGGTAGGAATGCAAGTTAGGAAAGTCATTATGGAAAACAGTATGAAGATTCTTCAGAAAAACTTAAAAATAGAACTACCATATGATTCAGCAATACCATTTCTGGATACATATCCAAAGGAAATGAATCAGTAGCTCAAATAGATATACCACTGTTTGTTGCAGCATTATTCACAATAGCTAACATATAGAAAAAAATCTAGGTATCCATCAGTAGATGAATAAAGAAAATGTGATTTTATATATATATATATATATATATATGAACCTGGAGGACATTATATTAAATAAAGTAAGCCAGACAACGACAGACTGCTACTATGTGACCTCACTTACATGTCGAATCTAAGAGTTAAACTCACAGAAGCAGAGCATGGAACGGTGGTTGCCAGGGGCTGAAGGGTGAAAGAAATAAAGACATGTTGGTCAAATGGTATAAAGTTCCAGCCAGACAGGACGAACATGTTCTTGGGGTCTCATGTACTGCATGGTGACTGTTGTTAATAATAACGTATTGTGGAGAGAGATCCAAGATGGCTGCTTAGCAGCAGCTCAGGATTGTAGCTCCCAGTGAAAGCGCAGAGAGCAAGTGGACGCCACAATTTCAGACAAATTTTTGTTGCCCACAAACTGGGAGATTCCAGGCAGAGGAGTCACACGGGTTGCCAGCGCGACTCTTTTGGCCGGTGCCCCGGTGTGGCGCTTCTCAGTGTGGAGTGTACGGGACTGGGTGCCCTCTTAGTCAGACTCAGCTGGTCCCATTCCCACAAGGAGAACAGCAATTGAAAGTGCTGAGGACTGAGAGTTTCACAGCAAGCACAGCTGAACCCAGGAAGGCCCAGCTCTGTGGGGAAGGGGCATCCACTGAAGGAAAACTAAGAAACAGAAAAAACTTCATCACCAACAAGCCAGATGTCCACTCAGAGACCCAATCTGAAAGTCGGCAGTTACAAAGACGACAGGTGGATAAATCCACAAAAATGAGAAGAAACCAGTGCAAAAAGGCTGAGAACACTCGAAATCAGAATGCCTCTCCTCCTACAGGGGATCGTACCTCCTCATTAGCAAGGGAACAAGACCTGACAGATACTGAGTGTGATGATCTGTCAGAATCAGGCTTCAGAAAGTGGATAATAAGAAACTTCTGTGAGCTAAAAGAACATGTTCTAACCCAATGCAAAGAAACTAAAAACCTTGAAAGAAGATTTAATGAAATGCTAACGAGAATGGGCAACTTAGAGAGGAATATAAGTGAATTAATGGAGCTGAAAAACACAAC